>JASDQU010248062.1:0-16526 GCA_032191745.1 Picea mariana
CAATGGTCTGTCTTCCTCTTTCTGGTTCTGGCTCAGAGTCTGAACCCGCGTATGATTAAGAGGCTTTCACTTTAGCAACCAGCAACTGCTTTGAGCAGCAGTCAGTAGTGTTATGCCAAGGGCTCTTATGGAAGTCGCACCACTTCCCACTATCTTTCTTTGTCTTTCTGGTGTCCTTCTTTGCTTGCGGCTTGGAATGGTTTTCCTGATACTTTCCATATTTGCTATGTCCTTTGTTCTGTAGTTTGGGGTCACCCTTTTCTATATATTTTTTTTGAGGGGTTCCCAGGCCCAAATTGCTGCGTCTTTTGTTTGAGCTTCTGCTCGATTTTTACAGCATATCGGTAGGCTGCGCCCAAGGATGAGATGTCCAAAAATTCCATTTCAGTCTAGATGTATCTATGCAGATCTCTTCGATACTTGAGCACCATATGTCGCTCTAAATATTTGATACCCAACTTGGTGCGCAAAGTATGAAAGATATTTGTGAAATCTGTCACTACTTGGTCTCTTTCTTGCCCCAGTGTGGTCCATTTGGTATACAAGTCATCATAACTTCCGACAAGGTAGTATTGTTCCTTAATAGCATCCCTGAAGGATTCCCAGGTGTCCGTGACTGTAAATAATGAGGGTTCCTCCGTTTCCATTTGCTCATAGAAATTTTCCCACCAATCTTTGACATGGGGAGCAACTTTGAGGAGCGCAAAAGTAATCTTTTCTCTATTTCAAAAGTTATGGATAGAGAAATACCCTTCTAGTAGATTCAACCACTTGTCTACACATCTGCGTCTATCTGACCTTCAAATATAGGAACATCGAAGTTTATTTGTACCTTGAAGGGGGTGGTGCCTCTGCTCAAAGAATATGCGTTGCCTATTGGTAGCCACCAAAGGATTTGCGCAAAACTATCCATTATCTCATTCCTTTGTTGCGTGAGGGATTCCTCAATCAACAGTTTGAAAGGATCTCCTATCCCGTCATCTTTATTTTCTTCTGCCATGAGAGGTCGCTTGGGTGTGCGAGAGATTTTGTCCTCAAGAGAAACAAGCTCGAGACCCAACTCTTTGTACTCCGACCTCGTTGGGGACAAGCATTAAGACGATAAGGAGCAGACCGCTATGATATCACTGATCCAGATTTTATGAGCAGAACGAAATGAATACATATTATTAACAGGTGATTAACACAAAATAACCAAGATACATTAAAATTGGTTTTCTATTCAATAAAGAAATAAGCTGAAACTGTAAAATGCAGCGTAAACAAGCTTGCTGGAATGGTGGCGACTTATCTCTGAGAAGAGATGTGACGACTACGTTCATTCGCAAGAAGATGATTACAATGAGGCTCTGAAGTCCTTTTTACAATAAACAGGAATGCCAAAAATCCTAAACATCCAAAAACTTAACCCTAGGAGATGAAGCGCCAAAAGTCATGTGGGCCCCGTCTGGGTAAGTTAGTACATCAACTTCTCGGGGTCGTAACTTTTGCATACGATCTCCTTTTTGGGTGTATGATAGCCTGTTGGAAATGTATCATTGAGGAGATTCATTTTGGGGGCTCGATCATGCCTCTAGCTATCATTGAGAAGCTAGATCTTGAAAAACCTTCATTTAGGCCCTCAAAATGGCCACGGAAGTTAAAACTGCTAAAACTAGTAAATTGCCAAAATTGTCAGAAAATTGTTTTGAGCTAGTTGGAAAAGGTGGGTGGCCACCGATATCCACCTAGATCACTGGTGCACTAGGAAATAACTAAAGGGATCTGATACTTCTTTCACAACCTGTTGTTGAAGCCTCGGAAGGGAAGTGGGGAAGCCGAAGTACTGTTGAGCAGAGAAGGGGCACACTTCCTTGGGTGAGATAGACATGTGGGGAATGAGGGATTCTATGCTAGTTGTAGTGGTTAGGAACCTTGGAGTGAGTAATTTTGTTGATTATTAGACCTGTGTTTTCTAGAGTTGGCGCCTGAGTTTGAGCATTATGGCTATTGACAGACCTTAGCCTAGATTATGATTCTTTTTCCTTGGTGGAGTTTTTGCCCCAGCTCGGGGGTGACCCACTGCTGAGAGTTATGAGTAATGTGTTCTATGGTTGGGAGGAATGTGGAAGGTTTTCACATAGTTGGTGTTTTTGAAACAAAAAATATATTTTATTCTAAATAAGTATTATTTTGTTGTGTATTTTGTAATTATATTTACATGTTGTTTAATGTTTTTTTTTTTTGCTTAAATTGTATATGTATGCATTGATTATTGTATGTTGTTATTATTCTGCATAACTTTGTACATATGTAGAGATTATCAGTAAAGTAAATTGGCATCAGAGGTCAAAAGTTTGGATGTGGCATTACCCAATAGGAAGTTGAGAATGTTACATACATTGTGGTATCATAGCCACGGGTTCAACACTGATCCTGTATGGGCTAGAAACAAAGCGCTAAAGTTGAGTTTGCAGAAATTAAATCTATGAGGATGTATGCAACATGTTTGTGAAAATTATTTCCATGAAATTGGAAGAAATTCATGAGGAATTTGAACGAATGGAACCCAGGGATTAAAAATATTCAATTTAAATGTCAGTTTGGATATTTTCAGGCCCAAAATTAGCTAAATTATTAATTTTGGAGTTACAGTGAAGCTATGACGAAATTGGGTAAAATTTCCCAATATTTGAGCAAATTTGAGTGAAAGTCATGCTCATAAATGCCCATCAGTAGTGCACAAATGTAATTGGTTGTGTGCAAGGACGAAATTGGCCGCAATAATCTTAATTTCATATTTTCATGGAGGGTCGAGTAGATATTCAAAAATTATGTGTTTCTAGAAAAATTCAAAATTTGGGGAAATTTGAGTATTTTTTCGTATATGATGTCAGCATGACGTGGCGATGACATGATGATGACGTGGAGGTGATGTGGATTTAAACAGTGGTGGGGCCATGGTAGAAGGTACATGGTGGTAGTTGGAGGCAGGGTGGCAGGTGACGTGCAAGCCACATGGGACAATGGTATAGACAATACCCAAAACCATTGTTGCATGGCTAGCAAGTGGTTTTGGCTTACAACCCTTGTACCATGCGACACCATTCATATTGTGCCACATAGCATGGGAAAACCACTATCTCACCCCAAAATTATATTAACGTCTATGCATATTTGGGATGCGACATGGCTTATCTGTCGTTGATCTCGCTCAATCTTGATCGTCGGATTTGGGATAATTTGTGCAAGTTCACATGCACCAAGGAAAAAGGTGCGGGATGGGACCAAACCATCCCAGTGACTAATAAAGAGGAACCATGTGGAAGTTTGATAGAAAAAGTGGAACCATTTTCCCATCTAAGTCAGAGATACACCAACTGGACATGTGAGATTTGTAAAATATCAATATTTTATTAATGTTTAAGGCCTAGGTAAGGGAAAAAGAGATAAAGGAGAGAAGAAATAAGTAAGAGAATGTGAGAAGGATGACGAGGTGGGGACAGGAAGTCCAAGGGAAGGAAATGGAATCACCTTAGAGTGAGATGTGTATCTAGAATGCCATATCAGTTACCCAGTCAATAGAAAACAATCATTTTTCTCAGAAATTTACATCGTTTTGCATGTCATGAACTTTTAGATCATTTTTGAAGGTCCAAGCAACATTTTTAGAGATTCTAATTTTCGATATTGTAAGAATCGTAGACACCAAATAGAGTCTCTTCATCTTAAATGGAATAGCTCGAGGATATATTTCCAACAAGCTAAACAATTTGTGAAACATAGCTCGTATGAGGAAGTTACATGCCAAACAATGCAATGTAATTTTTACATACCAATTTATTCTAGGGGCCATAACTTCTTTCTTAGAAGTTAATTTTGGGCACATGATTATTCAATAAAAATATCTAGAACCATAGGAGACAACCATGGGGTTAGATTCAAAATATGAATACCTAAAAGTGCACAGGAGGAGCCATAAGAATCTTGTAGCATTCAGTGCTAAAAGGGTAAATTAGCTAAAACTTCAGCAGTTTGTAACCAACAGCCTGGAGCCCAAATGGAGGTGAAACTTGGTCAGATTGTTAAAAGTATGGTCATGAACGAACCTAATTGAGCTATTGTCAAAATCTCAAAATTGATGCATTGACATAGTCAAAATTACACTTGGTTAAAAAGTGTACAAATGAGTAAATGAGTAAGGATTAAATGGCTATAAATTCATGGTTATAACTCAAAATTGAGGAAGAAGATAGTCATTGGAAAGGTTTTGGATAGAGGAATCTAGAAATGCACTCATAAATTTGAATTGAGTAGTAGAATTCATAAACAAACAAACTTTTTTTATGGTGCATTTAAGGGGGAAAATTTTGAAAATTTTATAGATTTGCTAAATTATTATAGTCTAACAAATCCTATTGCCTGCACATTTTGCAAATTTAAGGGAAAATAGAAAAAAATAGAATTCATTAGAGAGATCAAAGACATGGAATATGCTTAGAGAGCCTAAAACCATGAATATGAAGTAAGAGGGTTTTATGGGAGCGTGGGTAATGCAGGGACATAATGAAATGGGCATGGAGAAGGAAAAAAGGAAAGCATTAATTTGGTTGAGACCACAAAGATTCTGCAAAGAGATGTTTTGAGTTAAAAATATGATAATGAGAAGCTTATGAAATCTAAGGAGCAACATGATGGCATCAAAATCAGGATGTTGTAGAGTTTGGACAGAACAGAGAAAAAAATGGATTAGGAGAAAGAATCAATCCAATCAAGGAGTCATAAATCTCATGATAAAAGAATAAAATCTAGAAGTGTTGATAGGCATCACCATCGCTCACCAATGCACTTTTTCAAGAGAGCAGAGAGTAGTCCAATATTATCTCATGTCAGAAAGAATAATAAGATGTCTGGAGTGGATGAGTTGCAAGGAGAAATGAATAAAATCAACCTTCTACCTAAGATGGAGAACACATGAAATATGAGGATGCAAAGACTTGGTTATTGGGAATGAGGATGTATTTTTAGTTGCAAAATTACTCCTCACAGGAAAAAGGAAGAATTTTTATTTACCAGCTAAAAGGAAAAGCATCAATGTGGTGGGACCAACTTGTGCAAGTACAACACATTGATGAGAAGAAGATCACTTGGAGGTAGTTCAAGAAGTATTTTCAGAAGACATATTTGACCAAGCGTTATTATGATAGGAAGATGAAGGAGTTATTTGAACTGAAGCTTGAGAGTATGAACATGGATGAGTATGAGAGGATATTTTTAGAACTGTTGAAGTATCTTGACTTCATCAAGGATGAATAGGTCAAAATTAAAAGGTTCATGAGTGGGATTCCATCAATATTCAGTGACAAGATACAATATGATGACTTCAAGACATTGGATGAAGCAATAAGAAGATTCAAGTTCCTCTATGATCATCATAGAAGAATACTAACTTTCCAAAAGGATTGGGAAGATAAGAAGAAATGTAAGATGGAGCAAAGGAAGAAGGGGAACACACCACCATTCTTCAAGAATAATTCTCTCAAGGGTAGCCAACTCAAAATAAGCCCAAAATGTCAAGAAATTTAGAAAAGAGGCCAATGCAACATCTTATGAAATGTTGGGGTTGTGAGGGAGATCACATGTACAGACATTTCCCTCATAGAGGTGAAAAAGTGAGAATTGTTCACAATGTACAACAGGATGATAAAATTGAAGACATGGGCAGAAGCATGCCAAGGATCTATGCAGTCTTGGACAAAAAACAAGTTGAGTCTCAATCGCACATGATTGAAATGGAAGGTAAGATCAATGATCAACCTATAACTATTTTAATTGATTCAGGAGTTAGTCATAGTTATCTAGATCCTAAGTTGGTGGAAAGATTTCATTTTTCATGAAACAAACTTGGGAAATCTTGGTTGGTTCAGTTAGCTATATGAGCTAAAAGAAGAATTAATGAGTTGGTTAAGGAATGTCCAATGGACATGAATAGATTGAGCACGAAGGAAGATTTGAATATTATACCTTTTGGCTTGTATGATTGCCTCATTGGTATGGATTGGTTGGACAAGCATCATGTTGTCCTAGACTGTTATAACAAGAAATTATGCACTAGATATCTTTATGGGTTTAATGAATGGTATTTTCAGAAATTAATTGGATAAGTTTGCCATTGTCTTTTTGAATGAAATACTTATCTACTCTAAGTATAAAGAAGAGCATTAATAACACTTGTGAATGGTGCTACAAGTATTAAGAGAGCATCAGTATGCTAATCTAAGCAAGTGCTCATTCTATTAGAGGAAAATACATTATTTTGATCATATCATTTCATAAGAAGGGATTGGGGTAGACCTTGAGAAGATAAAATCCATTGAAGGATGGCCAACACCAAAGAATGTCTCAGAATTGAGATCCTTCATGGGACTAGAAGAATTTTATAGAAGGTTTGTTGAAGGATTTTCAAGAATTCCACATTTAATTACTTCTTTGCAAAAGAAGGGTATGGGATTTGAATGGACCTTTGATTGTGAAATAAGTTTTCAACACTTAAAGTGTTTATTGACAAGTGAAACAACCTTGAAAATTGTTGATCCCAATGAAGATTTCATTGTGTGCATTGATGCATGCAAATAAGGGTTTGGAGGAGTCTTTAGTCAAAATGGGCATGTGATATTCTATGAGTCAATAAAATTGAAAGAACATAAAAGACATTATGAAAATCATGATTTGGAATTGGAAGCTATAGTACATGCCTCGAAGATGTGGAGGCATTATCTTATGGGAAAAATATTCGAGCTGAGGACAAACCACAATGGTCTCAAATATTTGTTTGGACAAACAAATTTGAATGCTAGGAAAATCATATGGTTGGTATTTATTAGTAAATATGACTTTAATATAAAGCATATCATAGGCAAGGGGAAAAGGTGGTTGATGCACTCAGCAGGAGGGTGCATGCTACAACAATTAGCATGTATAAATCTTATTTAAAAGATGGAATTTTGGTAGTTGCATAATTAGATCAACATTATTTGGAAATAAAAGGGAAATTACAACAAGGTATTTTTGAGCACAAAATTAAAGATTATGAGCTAAGAGAGGATGGAATCCTCATATATAAAGGTAGAGCATATGTGCCTAAATCTCTAGAGCTGATAAATATAGTGATAAGAGAGATGCATAATGTGCCTTATGCTGGACACCCAGGTTACCAGAAAACATTTACAGTTGTAAAGAGCTAGTATTTTTGGCCAGGTATTAAGAAAGAGGTGTCTTATTATATAGCTATATGTCTTGAATGTTAGAAGGTCAAATCCGAGCAAATACAACCAATTGGTTTTCTACAACCATTGCCTATTTCATAATGGAAATGGGATGTGGTGACAATTGATTTCATCACCAAGATGCCCCAAAAAACAAAGCAACATGACTCCATCATGGTGGTGGTGGATAAGATAACTAAAACTGTTCATTTTATTCGAATGAAACTCACTCACAAGGCAGGTAAAATTGCATATATTTGTATGAGAGAAATTGTTAAGCTACATGGAGTGCCTAAGTCAATTGTGTCTGACAAAGATCCCAAATTTACTTCAAATTTTTGGAAGGGGTTATTTAAAGGATTTGGGACAAATCTGAACTTTAGCACAACATATCACCTAGAGTCAAATGGGTAGACAGAGAAATTCAATTAGGTGATTGAAGATATGTCGATGATGCATGTGATGGATAAACAATTTAAGTGGGAAGACTATTTTCATCTAGTAGAGTTTGCTTATAATAATGGGTATCATGCATCTTTAAAGATGAACCCAATTGAAGCATTATATGGATGAAAGTGGAATACACCAGTGAGTTCAAAAAGCCCAGTATACAAAGAAATGGTTGGGACAAATTTGCTCAGGGAAATGGAAGAGAAAATGGTGAAAATAAAGTAGAATTTAAAGGTTGCACAAAACAGGAAAATAATCTATGAAGATAAGGGAAAAAATCACAGAGAGTTTAAAGTGGGTGACCACGTTTTCTTGAAAGTGAAGGCCAAGAGAAGTTCCTTAAAGTTGGCAACTGTGTAAAATCGACAACACATTATTGTGGTCCATTTGATATCCTAGAAAATATTGGCCCTATTTCATACATGCTTGCACTACCTACATCCATGTGTGTTCATAGTGTATTCCATGTATCTTTTTTAAAAAAGAATGTGCATGATGTTAATCATGTAATTGATTGGAATGTGGTTCGGGTGGAGCAAGAAGGATACTTCCGAGTTCATTTGGTGTGCATTGGATCAAAAGTTCAAGTTTCTCCAGAATCAATCAATATGGTTGGTAAAGGTCTAATGGACTTATTACAGTCTTGAAGATGCAAGCTAGGAGCATGAAGATGCCATGCGGGAGGAGTACCCACATATTTTTGAAGACCTTTGAATATTTTTGGATTGTACATATGTATATAATGCACCTAGGACAATGCATAAATAAGGGGGAGGGGAATGCAATACCCCTAGGCCGAACCCCAATTGTAAATGTACATATAGGTTGGTGAGCCAGGATGTTTTGGGCCAAAGTGCCTTTGTAGATATTTTTTGAGGCCAGAGTGCCTATGTGGTTATTAGGATGGATAGCATGGATTCTTAAAGGCCAATGATCCTATCATTGTAAGATGTAATCAGACTCGATGATATTAATAAAATGCATCACTAATGAAAACCAACCAGAAAAAAAGAGATGGGGGATAGAACTCCAGTAGAAGGGAAAAGGGGGATAAGAGTCCAGGAAGAGGGGCTAAACCAAGGGGGATTAAGACCAGGGGAATGTTACATTAATATTTCCTAAATTACAAGTTATATGACATTTTATCCTAATTTCCTAAGGATGGGGAACATATCACCAAGTGGAGGAAAGTGGTAACAAGGTAGTTCCCAACATGACAATTGTCAAGTTGGGAACATGCAAATAAAAAGTTGGGAAATAGTGTATTTTCCATCCTTCTTACCCTCATTCTCTCATTCACTCTTGCCCTGTGTACCTTCCTACTATCATCACCCGTACCTATACTTGGGAGCTACATAGCTGATGTTAACCAGTGAACCTAGGTAATTTGAGCCGAAGAAGTAGGTTGTCAGACTTATGTGTATGTTGAAGAAGCAGGTTGTCAAGCCTGTGTGCATTTTTAAGAAACGGGTTTTCAGGCCCATGAGTATTCTCCTCGGGCAAGAGAAATGTTGTGAATTATTTCCCTGTGTGCTAGGAAATAGCTACAGAGCTCTGAGAATTTCTGTCTGACCCGTTGTTGAAGCCCCAGAAGGGAAGTGGGACAACCGAAGGACTATTGAGAAGAGAAGGGGTACACTTCCTAGGGTGGGACATGCCGTGGGAAATGAGATGTTGTAGGCTAGTTTCAATAGTTGGCACCTTGACATGAGTTTTATTGTGTTGGTTAGACCTTAGTCTGGCTTAGGAATCCTTCCCTAGTGGAGTTTCTATGTTCATCTCAGGGGTGACCCGCTAAGAGTATATGAGCAGTAGAGTCTATGGATAAGAAGAACGTCTGAGGTTTGCACACAATTGATGATTTACCATTAAAAGATAAGTGTCTTTTTATATGTTTACATGTTATTTACTATGTGTATTATCCTACTGAGTAATATATCTATGTGTGTGTGTGTGTGTGTGTGTGTGTGTGTGTTAATTATATATTCTTTAAATGTACATGTTTATGCATGAATTTTTATGTTGCTCATGTTGCATATTTGTATTCATATGCAAGGAATATTTTTATTAATTAAATGGAATCATAGTTGGAAAATCAATTTTGTGTGGCATGGCCCAACTTGGGGTTGGGGATGCTACATTGTGGTTTCAGAGCGAGATTTTTAGGTTTGTTGGTAACAAGGTATGTTACACTTATACTTTTCTCCAACAGATTGGGGACAACGCTTATCACCTTGAATTTCAACCCCAACTAGGAATTCATGATGTGGTGAATGTGAATAGTCTGAAACACTATGAACCCCCATTTCTAGAAGATAATGTCACTGTCCCTCATCCTTCTGAGTTAATCCTTTATTTTCATCCTCCCTTGTTATAATACACCTTACTTGACACTCGCCATACCACCATCTGTAATAAAAAACATACCTCCTACCTTGTTGGGTGCATAGACCAAAATCCTATGCAGGCTAAATGGTTTTTGGAAGTTGCTATGCACAAGCATTTTCCTCATTTGATGACAAAAGTGGGGACACTTCCGGGATAAACATGGAGGAATTGGACAACCCAAAAAAAATCCACGTGAATCCCAAGTAAGGCTCACTCCCTCAGCTATCTGGATTCTTGGAAGGTGCACTCTCTCAACTTATTGGAGGACAAGAATAGTTGGGCACAATTACCAAGGAAGTAGTTGATCAGATTTAGCTAACTAGTTGTTAGAAGCTAGTTGTAGCTTGACCCATTCAAGCCATCATGTAATAACATGCATATATATAAGATTGTCTCCTATTCTAAATAAAGTGATGGTCATTTTGCTGTTATTTTTGGTGACAATATTCTTGTTTTCCTATTCTAGCTAACTTCTCGAGTGTTGCTATTGTAGATCAATAAATATATTTATAAATATAGAAGTAAGATCTCAAATTATTTCTATAAAATTTAAAGTTCATGCAAATTTATTATATTAGAGATTGAATCATAAAGGAGACATATCATAGTCCACTTATCACAACAATAGAAATTGTTTCCATAATTTATTTTAGAGTACATTTTTAACTTACATCACGTTGTAGTTATAAATCTAAGTTAAACATATTCACATGTGAGCCTTACTTTGGCCATGAGTTTTTATTAAGAAACTTTATATGATTATACAATGTAGCTCTAACATGTACATCACTTATAAAATAAAGTGTTTTTTTTTTTTTAAGTTTTATGACTTAACATCTAAGTGAAATATTTACATTATATTTATAACATGGTCTATGAACAAAATAGGGGCACTACACAAGCCCGCTCCTATGGAAGATGAAAACCTACATGCATCTATTACAAACACATGCCCAACCTTATATTGTTGAAATATTGTAACTACAAAGAATATTCTAATTATAATTGAGTTATTATCATGTAGATCAATCCCCTTTTTTGGATTGATCATGTCGGGACTTATGTATGACCAAATCCCCTTTTGTGGATTGGTCAAACCCTAATCAAATGATGCTAATTGAGAATTCAGCCCCTAGGTATCATTTAAAGAGGTTTTAGACACTAGATGAAGACGTCATCCCTACTTAATGAAAAGAAACAACCATAGCACTCCTCAGCTAGTATAAATAAGAGAGGGTAGCGCCTCATTCTGACACTCACTCAATCACTCATCTAGTGCGCAATTTTTGGAGATAGATGCAATTGCCAAAAGAAGGAGAGAGAGGTGCATTGCTCAATCTTGGATATTCTTGGTGGTTTGGTATTTTATCTTGGCATTGTATTGGCAATCTATATTAAGGAAGTTTTTACTCGGTTTTCTCCCCCATGAAGGTTTCCAAGGATAAATTGTTGTGTACCTTGTGATTGTGTTTCTCTCAGTGATCTTTCTTATGCTATTATTGTCTAGTAAATTGAAAAGAACTTAATAGCAACTCTAAAATTAACATGGTATTGGAGCTAAACTGACTAGAGCACCCTTCATTGGGTAACCAAAAAAGTCATTGTTTCCATACAAGAAAATTAGGGATTTTTATTGGAAGGAAATTTTTGACTAAAAACCATCTAGGGAAGTGCACCCTAGCATAGCAAACTCATTGGCAGATTGAGCGCACCTTTTTAGTGGCCAGAGCCTCTAGAAAGTCAAACCCTAGTTTTGAATGGTACCAGAAAACTAGGAAACCAAAACCAGTACCAGAAGTACAAGTTCAGATTTGTGCTAGTCCAATTTCAAGGGGTAAAATTTGGATTTTTTGAAATCAAGTTGCTCCAGCCTACTTTCCTCAGCCCGACACATCTAGTCCCTAGATCATAATTCCATAATTTGAAAGTTGAAAAATTAGGGTTTCCTCATAAAACCCTAAGTTGAAGCTGCAATACTAGTTGTAGTTGCAGTTGCAATACCAGTCAATTTCATTATCAGTTGCAGTTGTAGTGCTAGTTCCTTTATTCCAGTTGCAACACCAGTTGCAGTGCCAACAACAGTTGCAATGCTAGTTGCGGTAAAAGTTTTTTTGAAGTGTTGGGAATGTTGTTTTAGTGTCCTAATGCACCTTACCTTAACAAGATACAAAGGTATGTACTTACATATGGTTAAAATGTATTGTTATTCTAAAAAGGTACTTGCAGGAGAAAGGATCTATTGACAATCATAGATCCAGAAGGATCTCATATCCAACCCATTTAGAGGAATAATGCATCGCAGGTTTGATTATATTGATATGCATATATTTGTTATTATTTTGACATCTAGGTTGTCTGCTGAAGTTATGACCATCATACTAACCCTTGGTCAAAATTAAAGCTAAATTATTAGAATGAGATTAGAGTTTATTCTCTAACTTAGATTTCTATCAAGATAACATATTCTCTTAGTACATAGGACATGTTGAAGAAAGCAACTATCATCTTGAGTGAAGGAGAATTGGAAGAAAATAAACAAACTCATTCTTGAGGACAAGACTCCAGGTTCTAGGTTACCATGGAGGAAAGTTTGATCACAACACTAGAAGAGTGTTTATCTCATTTCGTATTGCATTTCTTACTTTTGATCTTTGTTTCAGGCAAGTCACAAGTGATAGCTCTAAAGGAGCTACTGTGATGATTATTCGTGTTATTGTTTTATTATTATTATCAAAAGAGTATTATTCTTTCTTGTTGTTTTGTTGACCTTGTTTCAGGTAATAGGTGATAACCTTAAGGAAGCTACATTTGCAAGAGAAAACATACTACATGAGACATGGAGCATACTATCCAAGTCGTATACGTGATCGTATACATTCAGAAGATGAAGAAGAAACTACTTTTGAGATACAAAGTATCTCAGATGGAGATGGAATGTAAGGAGCATAAGGCTCCAAAGATGACTGAACATTAGAACAATAACTCATAGTAGACTTGTTCAAAGGATAATGAAGCCACCTTGAAAGGAAGCATAATTTGCTTGAAGTGATCTTACTCAGCTTTTCATATTAAGACTTGATAGTCAACACCAAGTATATCTTGTAGAGACTATGAAGTCCTTGTAGACTCAAAAGAAATCGAGAATAGGGTAAGCTTGATATTAGATAGGATCAGATGAGAAAAAGAGACATCTTCTAGGACTCGCAGACAAATGCCAAGAGTTGAGAAGACTAGATCGTAGCTTCATAGACCTCTAGGAGACATGGAATATCATGGGAATATTCCCTTGTTTTGGTGATAGAGAAGGAAGACAGTCAAAAGGATTGGGATACATATTTTTCTGTGAGACTAGAAGGGAAGTCAATGTTGACTTCCAAGATTGATATAACAAATCAAGCATGTTGCAGATAATAGTATAAAATATGTATGAAGATTGAATTGTGTCCAGAGGATTCTCCCAGCAAGAGGGAGAAGACTACGACGAGACACTTGCTTCTCTAATAGAAGAAATAGTTCTAGTACTTGAAGATAACCATAACAACCATGATTCATATACAATATGAGATGTAGGGGGAGTAGTCCCCATATTTAAAATTAAGTGGCAGTTGGTGCAATACATTAGTCGGACAATGGAGACATGACTACAATAGTATATAGAGTTACCTCCATGAAAGAAGAAGAGCTATTTTCAGTATCAGTTATTGAACCACTCTTAGTTTCAGATGAAGTTGTTTCCGTAATAGAGTAAAGGAACTACTCTCAGAGTTCAAAAACTGCAATGATTCTCAGCTTCAAAGAAGCTATAGGTGCAGAGTCCCAGTCCCAGAGGAACATTTGCAGAGAGAGTAGAAGACACATTCTCAGACAATGAGACAGATAATGCTTTGCAAAAATCACATAGAGCTAGCACATGATTGTGCATAATAAGTTGAAACTGAGCAAGTGTACTAGGTTGGTACAATGAGATGTGAAAATCTGGTTTCAAATTACAAGATAAGAAGAATCATGTCAAGAAGTTGATGCAAGCTCCAAAAGATTGGTATGACACAATTGATAGTTTTCTGATGAGCTTGGGATTTACCAAGAGTAAAGATAATCCTAGTATTTACTTCAATATTGTAGATGATGGACCAGTTATATTGCTTCTATGTGTGGATAACTTATTCTTGACAGGTGAAGAAAAGCTCATCACAAATTCCTAGATGAAGCTTGCTGCAGAATTTTAGATGAAATACCTAAGCCTGATACATTATTTCTTAGGTCTTTAATATTGGCAAAGCCTAGAGAAGATATTCCTTAATCAAGGGAAGTATGTAGTTGAAATACTGAAGATGTTTGATATGTTGTAAAGCCATGAACACACCCATGGAAACAAAGTTGAAGGTCCTGGTTGATACTTTGTTAAAATTGATTGATGTTACTCTGTACAGACAAATTATTGGTTCGTTGATGTATCTGACTAATACCAAGCCATATATATGTTTTGTTGTAAACAAATTGAGTCGGTATCTGGTAGAGCCCAAACGTGTTCGCCTTGCAGCTGCAAAACATGTGATGAGATACCTTAAGGGTACGTTGGAATATGATCTCTGCTATTCTGGAGATCATGGCTTCATACTGGTTGGTTATACTGATTCAGATTGGGTTGGAAGTGTTTCTGATAGAAAGAGAACTTCAAGATGGTTTTTCAGTCTGGGGTCAGCAATGACTTCATGACATTGTAGGAAGTAATCCAATATTGCTCTCAGCACGACAGAAGCATAACACATTGTGGCATGTTCCGCCAGTTATGAATCCATATGGCTTCAAAAGTTGTTGACATGTCTATTCGATCTGGAGATGGAAGCCACCGTGATTCTATGTGATAACCAAAGTTGCATACAGATGATAGAGAACCTTGTGTTCCATGACAAGTCAAAGCACATATAAATATGGTATCACTACATTCGTGATATGGTGCAGAGGGGAGTTGTAAAGTTCCAATATGTTGGCACAGATGAGAAGGTTGCAGATGTGTTGACTAAGCCTCTATCTGGTGTAAAGTTTGAATACTTTTTAGACAAGCTTGGTATAGTCCGAAAGGACCTCCCTCAAAAGGGGGAGTGATTCTGATGATACTATGGCATCCTGACCAACAACGGGTAGATCATTTAGGATTTTATATCCTAGGGGATTGATCATCCTTGGACAGATCCTGAAGGTTCGATAAGGGTGGTCTGTCAAAGTACCTGTGCATGTATATGCTATCTATGTTCACTAGTGGTAGCTCCATTAGGATTTTTATAATCCTAGGGAATCCTATGATTCTTGGGCAGATCCCAAAGGTCCAATAAGGATGGTTTGTCAGAGTACCATGTGGTAGCTACGTTAGGATTTTATATCCTAGGGAATCTTATGATTCCTGGGCAGATCCATAGGGTTTATCAGAGTACCACAAAATGTTGTTGTTGCACCTGCCTCATTTTGTTTCCATATATTGATGATGTTGATGATGTTGTTATCTCAACCTCGTGATGATGATGTTGTTATCTCAAGCTCATTTTGATGATGTTGTTATCTTAGCCTCATTCTGATGACGTTGATGATGTTTTTATCTCAACCTCGTGTTGGTGATGTTGTTGTCTCAACCTTGTGTTTTTGATGTTGCTCCAGCCTCGTGTTGTTGATGTTGTTGTACCAGCCTCATGTTGTTGATGTTGGTGTACCAACCTCGTGTTGGTGATATTATTATTCTAGCTTCATGCTATTGATGCTGATGCTTCAACTTCATATTGAAGATGATGATGATGATGATGCTACTTCAGCTTCATGCTGAAGAATATGATGATGATGATGATGCTTCAGCTTCATGCTGAAGATGATGATGCTACTTCAGCTTCATGCTGAAGAATATGATGATGCTACTTTAGCTTCATGCTGAAGATGATGATGATGATGCTACTTCAGCTTCATGCTGAAGATGATGATAATGATGCTACTTCAACTTCATGCTGAATATGATGATTATGTTGCTACTTGAGCTTCATGCTAAAGATGTTGTTGATGATGTATCAGTTGTTGGGTATGTGTTATTTTCTTTGCCTGTGCCGGGCATGCGGGGGGGTTATAGGGGGGCGGAGCCCCCCGCGTGGGGGTTCGGGGGCAGCGCCCCCGAAATTTTTTTTTGGGCCGACATATTTTTGCCGGTTTCGGGCCGACATATTATCGCCGGGCCGACATATTTCTGGGACCACATGATATTAGGTGGTTTTCGGCACATGGTTTTTGCCGATGGTTTTCTATTTCCGGTTAAGGAATTAGGGTTTTGGACTAATCCAGGTCATTGGGTTAGGGTTTTGGATGCTGCTGGCTCCTATATGTATATTGTATTGTAAACAATGTAACACAATGTGTATCAATATAATATATGCTGGTTTTCCCGGTTTGGGTTTCCAGGTGAAAAAT
>JASDQU010248063.1:0-16526 GCA_032191745.1 Picea mariana
GTCTTCCATCATTCTTCAACAACAGTTACACAATGTTCAGCAGCAAGGGCGCATTCATCCAAAATGAGGGTGCAACTTCTAAGAGGGTTTTGAGTCGACTTATCCCATCCAGGGAGAATTCTGAGATTTCCCTCCGACCCATTTGAGAGGAAGGCAAGGCACATCTTTTGCCTAGTTCCTCATCAGATTCCGATGAAGGAATCAACTGGGGCACATTTTCCAGACTTGGACGTGCGACACTTTTGGCAGATACATTTGGGGTTCCAGAGCGAGCATCAGGCCATATTCAGGGAAACCCTTTCGACCCATTTCCTAGTAGACCAAGGCGGTCATTTTGAGACACATCTCATCCGATTTCGATGGCGGAATCACTAGGACGTATTTTGCCAAAGAAAGAGGGACACATTCCCCCAGGGGGATCCATCCAAGGTCCAAACTCACCAGCAAAAGGGTCTGACAGTTACCAGTACTAAGGACTAGAGTAGGGCACATCATTTGGGACAATTTCCAGGCCATTCCGAGAAGTACACCTCCCAAGGCGAACTTTCTAAACTTTCAGCAGTTACTGTCAGAGCTGCCATAGTCCTAGCGCATCCATTGATTTCGTAGTGCTCCCATATTTCGAGTATTATCTTTTAGTTTCTTATTTGTATTCCAGATAAGATCCTTTGTTTGTTGATCTAGTCGAGTATTGTCAGTTTATTCAGTCGCATTCGGCCATTTTGTAATCCACNTTATTTGTATGATCATTTATATGTTGTAAACCATTGATCCTACACACATTAGCAGTGTTTCCTAGACTAGCCAAGTCAAGAACATTACAGAAATATTGAAGCACCCATTTCACTATTGCCCAGTGCTCTTTACCTGGATTTGCCATATATCTACTGACAACCCCAACTGCATGTGAAATGCCTAGTCTTGTACTAACCATCGCATACATTAAACTTCCTACTGCATTAGCATATGGTATTCGAGACATATGTTCCTTTTCTTCTTTTGTACTATGACATAAACTTGAAGAAATTTTAAAATGATGAAGTGAAAGGTACAGAAACTAGTTTCACACTCTTCACACCAAACGTCAAAAGTTTTTTCTCAACATACTTATATTGTGACAACCAAATCTTACCATTTCTCATGTCTCTGAATATCTCCATGCCCAAAATCTTCTTTGCTGCTCCTAGATCTTTCATATCAAACGTCCTAGCCATTTGAACTTTTAACCTGTTGATCTCAGTTATGATTTTTCTTGCTAAAATAATATCGTCAACATACAATACTAAGATAATGAATATACCATTATTCAATTTCTTTAAGTAAACACAATGATCATACTCACTCCTTGTATAATTCTGGCTCATCATGAAAGATTCAAATTTCTTGTACCATTTTCTGTGCGACTGCCTCACACCATACAATGATTTCTTGAGCTTGGAAATAAATTTCTTGTTGTGATTCTGAAAGAACCGTTCAGGTTGTTCCATGTAAATCTCCTCATCCAAATCTCCATGTAAGAAAGCAGTCTTAACATCTAGATGCTCCAAATCCAAATCAAGTGACGCAACTAATGCTAACACAATTCAAATTGAAACAATCTTAACAACTTGTGAAAAAATCTCATGAAATTCAATACCTTCTTTCTGAGAATATCCTTTCGCAACCAGCCTTGCTTTGTACATCTCTACCTTATCATCAACACCCTTCTTCAGCTTGTAGACCCACTTGCAACCTACAATTTTCCTATCTCTTGGAAGTTCTACCAAGTCCCATGTAGCATTCTTCTCTAAAGCATTCATTTCATCCTTCATTGCTTCTTTCCATTTTTCACTGTTAGAACCCTCCACAGCTTCCTGATAGCATGGAGGTTCATCATCATTAGTATTTAAAAAAACCGATGAAACAAAATCATCATACCTTCTTGGAGGAACTCTGACCTGTGTAGACCTCCTTAGGGAAGTTTGTGGCTCATCCATAATCTATTGATTGTCATCATCATCCATGTTTTCCTCCGCAAGAACCTCTTCATGAACAGCTTCAAAAACTTGTTCATGTTCACTCTCATCTGTAGTTGAACGAGTTTCAAACTGAATCTACTGATACCTAGGTAATTCTACCTGTTTCATTTGAACATCTATATCTGATTTGATGAGAGATGATTCATCAAATATTACATCTCTGTTAATATGATCTTGTGGGTAGTAGGATCCCACAACCTGTACCCCTTAATACCATCACCATATCCAATAAAGATAAGCCTTTTTTATTTTGGATCTAATTTAGAGCGTTGATGTTTCAGAATTAGAGCATAGGATTCACAACCAAAAACTTTAAGATTAGAATAATTACGAGGGTGACCTATCCATACCTCTTCAGGAATATTGCACTCTATTGTTGTTGATGGTGATCGATTCACCAGATAACAAGCTATAGATAATGCTTCTTCCCACAGTTTATGTTGCAAGTTGGCATTACTAAGCATACTCCTTTCTCTCTCTCTCTAGAAGAGTCCTATTCATGTGTTCATCAACTCCGTTTTGCTGAGGAGTATAGGCAGTAGTTTTATGCCTATCAATCCCAAACTCCTTGCAATAGTTCTCAAATTCGATTGACGTAAATTCACCACCATTATCAGTTCTTAAACATTTAATGGACCTACCAGTGCTCTTTTCCACTAAAGCTCTAAACTGCTTGAAAACAGTAAATACATCAGTCTTTCTTTTCAACATATAGATCCACACCTTCCTAGAGAAATCATTTATAAAAGTAACAAAGTATGATGATCCTCCATACGAAATAGTAGGGGATGGTCCCCAAACATCAAAATGGACATAATCAAGGATTCCCTCACTGGTGTGTCTTCCAGTTTTAAACTTTTTCCTATTATGTTTTCCATAAATATAGTGCTTGCAAAAATCTAACTTTAAAGACTTTAGACTAGGAAGTAACTTGCGATCAGATAATACCTTCAATCATTTTTCGCTCATATGGCCCAATCGTTGATGCCACAGTCGAACAAAATCACTGTCATTCTTGGATACAAATGTCACATGATCTGACTCGATTCTTCCTTCTAACAGAAACAAGTTTCCAACCTTCTTTGCTTTCATAACCAGTAGGATTCCTTTATAGACCTTCATAACTCCACCTTGAACAATACTTTTATATCCTCTAGTATCTAATACTCCCAAAGAGATTAGGCTCTTCCCAAGCTTAGGTACATGTCTCACATCATTTAGTATATTAACATATCCATCAAACATTTTAATTTGAATGCTACCAATTCCCACAACTTTACATGATATATCATTTCCCATGTAAACAATTCCATCATCTATAGACTGGTAAGTAATAAACCAGTGTTTATGAAGACACATGTGATTTGAAGCACCAGAATCTAATAACCATTGTTGATAATAACATGAAACAATACCAATTGTTAAAACTTCATCAAACATACCTAAACTTGTTGTTGAACCTGTTTTAGTTGTGTTTGCTTCCTTCGTCTCTTTTGGAGGGTCTTCTTTGGAGGCTTGTTGTCGCTTCCAACAATCCTTCTTCAGGTGTCCAGATTTGCCACAAAACCAACACTTAAGCTTGTTCTTTTTTCCCTTCAATTTTGACTGAGAGAAACCCCTCTGAACATGTCATCTTTCTTTAGGTCTTCCTCTGACCACCATCGTCTCAGATGTAAAGGTTTCTAAATTGGATTTCTTCCTTGTTTCCTCAGATAGTAAATCTCCAACAATAACATCAAACTCAATACTTTATGTTGAACTGAAACTAATAGAGGTAACAAAGTGATCCCGTGACTCAAGAAAATAACACAATAATCTAATCGCCTTGTCTTCATATTCGAATTTCACTCCCATGCTAGTCAACTAGACTAAAAGAGTATTAAAAGTATTTAAATGATCAGCTATTTTTGTACCTTCCTTCATGCGAAAAATGTACAATTATCTTTTCAAGAAGATCGCGTTTGTCAAAGATTTCATCATATACAAGCTTTCCAGCTTTGTCCACAAACCAATTGTTGTCTTCTCCGTAACAATGTTGAACATAATATCGTCGACCAAAAAAAGACGTATGGCACCTAGTGCTCTTGCATCGATCTCTTCCCAATCTTCATCTAAAATGGTCACGGGTTTCTTTGTTTTTCCCAAAAGCACCTTCACCATGCCTTGTTGCAGGAGCAGATCGTGCATATTGACCTTCCAGATCTCAAAATTGTTTTTGCCATTGAACTTCTCAATTTCAAACTTAACATTCTGAGTTTTTGCCATTTTAGTCATCTTTATTCTTCTCAGACTTTGTTGTCTCCATTCTTATTAATCTGCCCTGCACGTTCTTGGGAAACGGGCACAATATAAGTCGACACTCCCTCTAAAACCCACTCCAATGTAAAAGCAATGGACAAAGACGAGAGGATAGCGGGCACCATATAAGTCAACTCTCCCTTCTAGAGGAGAGACCCACACTGGTTGCTAAAACCCAAAATTCATAATTTTCCCTTGAAATCGATGCTCCCTTCACTAGGGGAGTGCAACGTTGATTTTGAAGCAGTGCTCCCTATACCAAGAGATCATATCGACGCTTCCTGAAGGCAGATAACCCAACGATGAAGTAAAAAGACGACGCTCCCTTAAGGCAGAGCAACCAATGCTGAACTAATATCAACGCTCCCTTTACTAAGATTGACCAACACCTCTGTAAGGAAGAATTATGAGAATTCACAATGAGACAAAAAATGGTCGCTCCTATGTAATGAATAACCCCGACCGGACAAAAAAATTTACCAGCAACTGTCGCTCCCTCCGACAGAGATCACTCGTGACCATGCAAAAAACTTTGTCCTCTGCTCATGAAACGAGTTTCCTCAGTGATAGATCTCACCCACGGACACAACTCATTTGAGCTATGATACCATTTGTTAGACTTGTTAAATGCAGAATCAACAAGTATTCAATTAAGCTGAAAAGTGAAAAATAATAGCATTCACATTCACACAAATATAACACAGAGATTTACATGGTAAAACCCTTCTTGTAAGGGAAACCTCCATAGGAAAATGACAATCGGTCTTTAATTATTGTTCAAGGGAGATGAATACAACATCCATCAAGTTCAGGCTTCCAAATGGTACAGACAACCATTTGACCTTACACTCAGATCCACCTCCTCCTCTCATTCGACCATGCCTCTATATGGGCTTACATAAATATGGAACAAACTTCATTTGGTTACAAAACTGTTTATCCAATTTAGTGCGTACATACCAAATTAGTAGATTTAGTTGAACAAACTACTACAAAATAGGATCCATGAAATTTACCCATATCCACCAAATTTAGGAAATTGATTGGCATATTCAACAATTTATGCACCATGAGGTTTTAATGGTTTCATCCGTGGGGTTGTAAGAGCCTTTGAACCTTTACAAATGTTGGAAATTGCAAATCTAACAATGTATTGCTCAATAAGTGCAAATCTAGCTATCACCAAATTCTAACCAAGAAAAAGCTCAATTTATTTTGTTCAAAACCACAAATGCATCGATCACCGAATTCTGACCAAGAAAAAGTGATTTAATTAGATTTTATACAATGCCTAATTATTTTCCCAACAACAACAACAACTATAGCTGGTCCAATTGCACATTCTGCAGATTAGGAATGGATTACATGAACGCGATGGTAATATTTCCCTGAAACATGTATGCATGTTTTTATTGATAAAGAAGTAAATATGTGGTACATGATATGAAAATAATGGTGGTCCTACTAACCTGCAAGTCAATTAATTACAATAAAACCCACTTTTATCGTCTTTTAACAGGAAGTTGATTTCTACTTGAAAAATAATAAGAAATTTGTTTTCTCGGGTTTCTTGAATCTAAATCCATCTTCCCATCACAACATAGATATCAAATAAGATTCCAATTTGATTGAGCAGTAAAGCCAATATCACTTTAGCTACTCATCAAGCATTCCAGGGGAATGGGAACTCTGTGTGTCAATTTAAAGGTACATTGAATCTCGACGATGGACTAGGTTCATTGACTATGGACAATATCCCATACACATCTAAACCCAGGTTGATATGCACCTCGAGGTTGTTCCATTTATCAGATTTATTTATTGATCAAGTTGTTTCGCCAGAATACAGAAACACAAAGCTAGCATTATTTATCTGGTTTGTATGTTGTCCAATAAATGTCATTTTATAATAAAATTAAAAATTAACTTTATAAATGTGATTGCATTTATATTTCATTACACTAAACAAAAAAGTGACATCTTCTAAAACATCAAGAATCCGTCCTTCGTCGATAGGATCACCTACCTCACCTTATAATAGTACTCGAACAACACCAACCCTCAAGGATCACCTACCTCACCTTCTAATCGTACTCAAATAGCACCAACCCTCAAGCTAGGGCTACGACCACATGTGCAGCCTCCAAAGCTCAGGCAAAATATATATGCACATCTGGATTCCATGCAATGCAATCAGTTTACCACTGGATTTTTCTTTTATAGTTAAGCCATATGTTGACAGAATTTGTATACCAGGGGATTTGAAAAACATAATTTGAAAAAAGTTTGAAGTCAGAAGATCCATTCGACCTTTTTGCTATTTTTTTTTTGAAGTATGGTAACAGTGATTTGAATTTACACCTTATGCATAATAGTGTATTTATATTAAGCATTTTCCAAGTGTTAATATAATAAAAATCTTGGTAATATAATAAAACTCTTGAGGTGTGAGCCATCATGGCTTGATGTGCGATAGAGGATGCAAAGTGTCACTATATTTCCATTTGTTGTCATTGGTTGCTCCAGGTGTCATGTAGCGTTTACCTTCATCCTCAAAAGGTTGTGGCCTACGACTCGAACCCTGAACCAATGTACCATTTGTAGTGACAGCCATTGATGTTAAACATCTTGTGCAGAGCTCTGTGAAAAGAAAGTTGTGCAGATCTTTGTGAAAAGAAATCTGTAAATTACAATTTCAGGCCAACAAATGAGCCTATGAAAAATCGATGACCTAAGGAAGCTGATGAGTAGAGCCGATTGTTGCTATCTTTTTTATTGCATTATGAATTAAAAGATCTAATGACAGATTTGACAAGGCTTAGTAGATATTCTCATCAAAGTGCGATGGAAAGGGTTTTGTTTGGGTTTATAAACCACAAGAAGGTTGTTGTGTTACTTTTCTCAGGTGGTGCGAACGACCGCCTCCATTGAGAAGCATAGTAGCAACAATAGTTCGGAGATATGGAAAGGGATATCTTGTCACTCTACAAATTGACACATCTTGCAAGCTTTGTTTTCAATCATATGCTTTCCTATAACAACTCTTGGCTTAACATTTACTGTGGTGTTGCAGCTTAAGCTTCAATGGGAAGCTAGATAGTCTGTCTATCCATCTTGTTGTCTAAAGAAGTCGCCGACATAAGCTATTTCATACTAATTTCCACTTGAATTTATAAATGAACACGAATTGAAGGAGTATAGAGACCTTTTTAACTTTTCATTATCCATATTATATCCAGAAGCATTTTAGTTATTCCCTTTCAAGTGCTAGCAGGTTAAGTTTTCGATGTTTTCATGAAGGCCAGGACGTAATCAAGAGAAAAGATCAATTATAATTTGAGCACTTCTTAAGATATGGACTTATTTAAGGATGAGGATGCTTATTTTGGTTTCAATGAAGATGCAATCTCTAGAGGAGCACATGATGTGAATTGTAATGCGATGTATGTGGGTGAAGATATTTCTCTGGAGCATAACGGGAAGTATGCGATTCACTGCCCTAAAAAGTATTCCAATGCATGATAAGGTTATTCAACCACTCCCTTCTCAGTTAGATATGAAACTATGGGCTATAAGGAAGACATCGTTGATCCCAGGGAAGATCTGTTAGAAGGTTCTCAGGAAGCAGCGATCAACCATTTGATTCCCTGTCATACGACACTAGAGATGCCTTGCTCTATAATGTCCCAACATGTATATTCAAATCTATCTTCATATGAAGTTCTTGTTAATGTTATCTCAGATATGTTTCAGTTACCAGATATCCTAGAAGTTGATGCTCAATTTGCAGAATTGGAGAAGAAAATACGGTACAAAGGAAACAAGAAATATCAAGGAAAATAATCTGGCAACATGAATTCAAAGCATTTCATGGAGCTGTATAGCATTCGTCATCCTTCTAGGAGTAAGTATCGACATAGTAAGGTTGCCACCAGCAATGAAATCATCAGGCTAAGAAAAGAAAAATGGTATGTACAACAGCCTTCCTGAAACAAAAACAAATTAGTCATGTATGTATTATAAATAAATTAGGAGAAATGCAAAGGTATCCTAAATAAATTAGGAGAAATACCCAAAAAAAAAAATGTAGAATAAAATTCCTTGAAAGCATGCATCAGTGTATTTGTGAATGATACCCTCAGGACTATACCCTGGTAATCCATGCCGCTACTAGACGTGTTAGTCTAGTTTCCTTACGACTGACTTCGTCTTTCAGGTACACCCCGTAGGGTACATCTATTTCTAAAAGCTATAGAGTCATGCTCAAAGAATAGGCCTATAGATCCTTCCATCCATATAATCAGGTAGGTGGCAGATAGTAGAAGCTTAGGTGACGGGTGAGATGCGTAGCGAAGTTAATGACCCAAAAAGTAAGGATCGTAGAGTTTTTTCTAGTCAATCCAAAAAAACGTATTCAAACACGCTGCTAAATACACTGGATTAATAGGTGCTTCACAAAGAAAGTAGCAAAGCAAGCAACACTGTATACTAAAACAATAGCGTATGCCAAAATTATAGATCTATTTCCAGACCGGCAGGAAACGAGCATATTCAGACGAGATTCACCAACATGTATTAAACCAACAAGGAGCAGCATCCTACGGGCCCAGGGTCTGCATGCATATTCTAGGTATGTTGATTCATTGTTGAAGAGCTCAGGGAATTTATATGCCTAGTGAATTATAAAGAAAGCTAATTTCTCTTCTTTGGTTGCATGAGCTCCTGCATGCGACATTGATGGACTAGATTGGCCTGTCTCTGATGGTGCTCCGCCTTATCTATATACTGTTTAAGCGGTAGAAGATTCGTCGGGTCGACCTCCTGTGAGAGAGGTGAAGGCATGCAATTAGGTATTCGTTGCGGTTCTCCAATCATGTCAGTTCCTGACCATTACTGGACTTCTCTGAGATGGCTAAAAGGATTTTCTAATGAAATCGCTAAATCCAGGTTCCCATAGCTTCGTAGGAGAGTCGTTTAACGCCTTTCTCTTCGAGTACTCGTTATGTTCGTCTAGGTGTTGCAGAGACAGGTATTGACAAGAGAAGCACAGGCTAGTCCTAGGTCTTGGCAACAGCGGCACAAGCCGGTCCTGGCAAGCAGGGATGGGTCCTCTCAACAGTATTAAAAGACGGTGGAAAAACAAGCATCTTTGTACAGAGCAGAGGCTAGGTAATAAGCTGCTTCATAAACAAACCAGGTGCTTTTCTATAGGACAGAGAAGCAACACGTTTGCATGGCAGTGTAGGTTTGCATGCTGCTTTAGGTGGCAACAACAGATCAAAGAGAAATAACAAATGGGTTAGGGGATGCATCTTCACAAACATTTAATGTAAATAAGTAATGCTAGAAATGATTCTAGCATTACTTCGTTGGGAAAAAGTAGTACTTAAATATGGGCATGCAAAGCAAGATAAACTATGATATTGTCTGCCCATGCCTCGGGAAGAGGCCAAATAAGAAAGCAAACTGATATAAATGTACGCTCAAAGACAACTTGGTTGCATCACTAAAATTGTTAAGTACTAAAAACCTATGTTGTTACTCTGAAAAACCATGTTGTTATATACACACTTTGAAGTTAATAGGGACCAAATTGTTAAGTATCCCTATGTTCTTTTTAGTGTATGATGCTTTTAAGTCCGAGTAAAATTTAAAATATAAATTTTTAAAATCAATTACTTTATTTATTTTAATTTCTTAAATGTATGTTATAATAATAACCAGAATCAGACTTATGCATGAATGTTTAATATTAAAATTTGAATTTCATATTAATATAGAATTAAAATATAAAATTAATATTATTAGGATACGATACTATTAATATTAAAAACTAAGTATTCTAAAATTATTAAATAAAGTTGTTGAGATTTTTTTCCAACCAGAAATTAACTCGATTTATATTAGAGATATAAATCATTTACATCACAAGCAGCCATTACAATTCGTCCCGGAAAACCAACCAAATTTAACCTCACGACCTCCCCCAACACTTGGAGAAAGGTACTTTTCATTACCAACCGCGCTGTCTGTTGAGATAATTATTCACGAATTCCATTTTCTTTGACTTTCTATAGAGTCATACATATCATTTAAGTATTACGACTATTCAACTATTGAATATTGTGGTTGAATGTTAACGTGTTGGAATTGTTTTCCAGAGTGTTCGGTGCGCTTTCACGAACACGAGAAAAATTCAGTGGTCCACTTTCTCCGTAAGTCAATAACATTATGCGTTAACAGCGTGCCCCAGAAATAACGGGCGTCAGATGATATGATTATGTGTTACGGTGTGTCCATGGTATATATGTAAGGTTGCTTCCAGTGAACTTGACAATAATATATAAACAGCTTCTTCATAAATGACCTGCTCATAATATGTGTAACAAACATAATAGATGGATTCTTGGAGAAGAAATTATGTCTCTCCTGTTTTTCTAACATCATGTGTCGGCAGCCTCGCTGTTCTGGCCTTCTTCTCCCTGGTCATGCCAGTTTTGCCGACCACTTTTGTCTTTGACGGCTTCAATGGAACCAATTTGATCTTGGAGGCAGGTGCTTCACTCATCCGCTCCCAGTCCATCCTCGCCCTCACAAATGACACGCGCTTTATGCTCGGCCGGGCGCTGTATTCGATTCCTCTGCAGATGAAAAGCAACGAGACGCTTTCCTCCTTCAGCACTACATTCGTTTTCAGCATGGTTCGTCCCCATTCCGACGCAGGCGGGGAGGGAATGGCCTCACGCCCTATACATCTCCCATGGGCGCTCTGCCGGCCGACTATCTGGGCCTGCTTAACCTCACCAGCAACGGACAGGAATACAATCACTTGTTCGCAGTGGAGTTCGATACGAACAGGAATATGGAATTCGATGACCCCGACGACAACCACGTGGGAGTGGACATCAACAGCCTCTTCTCTGTGAAGACCGAACCTGCTGGCTATTGGAATGGGGAAAAATTCAATGGACTCCGCCTCAATAGTGGACGGAACATGCAGGCCTGGATAGATTACGACCATCTTCAAAGCACGCTCAATGTTAGCATAACGTTTGCCGGCTTGCCTAGACCGCAGAAGCCCCTTATATCTCGGAAAATCGATCTACAGAGCGTTCTGCAGGAGAAGATGTTCGTTGGCTTTTCAGCGGCTAATTGGAATTTCCTCGAATACCATCACGTTCTCGCGTGGAGCTTCACTACCGAAGGTACAGCTCTCCCCCTCGATATCTCGCATCTCCCTTCGGTTACCAAACGTCCGAGAGGGGGATTCATAGCCGGCGTTACAGTGGCCGCTCTGGTTCTCCTCTCGCTGGCGGTTGCGGCCGTGTTTCTCAAAAGAGCGAAATACAGAGAAAAGATCGAAGAATGGGAGCAGGAGTTCTGGCCCCACAGATTCGCTTACAGGGAACTCAACATCGCCACGAGCGGATTCAGGGACGAAAACGTTTTGGGCGAGGGGGGTTTCGGCAAGGTTTACAGGGGCGTTCTCCCTGGCAGCGGCCAAGAAGTTGCAGTGAAATGCATAACGAAGGAGTTCACTGAGGGAATAAAGGGATTTGTGGCAGAGATCTCGACCATGGGGCGCTTGCAGCACCGGAACCTGGTACAGCTCCGGGGCTGGTGCAGGAGGCAAAAGCGGTTATTCATCGTTTACGACTACATGCCGAATGGCAGCCTGGATAAACTCATATTCGGGAAGCCGACTACGGTCCTGCCGTGGGCTCGGCGATACGCGATCCTCAACGGCGTAGCGGCAGGGCTGGTGTATCTGCACGAGGGATGGGAGAAGAAGGTCATTCACAGAGACATCAAGTCTAGCAACGTGCTGCTGGATTCGGATCTCAACGGCCGGCTCGGAGACTTCGGCCTCGCCCGGCTGTATGAACACAGCGAGAACCCGGGGACGACTCTTGTTATGGGAACGCTGGGGTACATAGCGCCGGAGCTCACACGGACAGGGAAGGCTACGCCGAGCTCAGACGTTTTCAGCTTTGGCGTTCTGCTGTTGGAAGTGGCGTGCGGGAGGAAGCCCGTGGACCTAACCACGGACGCCGAGCCAATGTTATTAGTGGAGTGGGTGTGGGAGCTGTACGCCCAAGGGAGTCTGCTAGAGGCGGCAGATCCGAAGCTGGGGAACGAATACGACTTGGACGAAATGGAGAAGGTGTTGAAACTGGGATTGTTGTGCTCCAGTTCAGAACCAGAGAAGAGGCTGGAGATACGGCAAGTGTGTCAAATACTGGAAGGTGAAGCTCCTCTCCCTGACGTCCATATAGATTCGTCTGATTCTTCGTTTAGGTTGTATGTTATGGATCTCCACGAAATTCCGAGCGGAAGCCTGTGAAATGGATTCAATTCAAGCGGAAGCCTGTCAAATGGATTCAATTTAACATCTTTAAACTTTTCACCGAAAAATATGTAGAATGCTTTGTTAATTACTCCAAAAGCTGTATACTTATTGACAATGTGTACATTTAATATGTTTTTAATACTTAATCAGTTTTGTATGTACAAGATTAAATATTGTTGGAATATTTTTAGTTGTTTCAATAAATTAATGGTTGTGATTTCAACCACTAACTTCCTCACTATTATAAAGACATCCGTTTACATGTTTATGGCTAGCTGATTACCACCTCTGAGTGATTAAAGTTTCATTTTCTAAAAAGCTCAAGTTTACCAGCCACTATTTTTACTCTAATTATTATTTACTGGGCGAAATTTTCCTGCTTGGAGGGTCTTACCACGTCAATTATTTAATGCACAGGATTCTGCCATTATTTACTACCTAGAATTCGATTATTTCGACGTTCACCAACCACAAGTAACTTGTGGCTGTGCTTCCTCACCATTATTTACTGCCCAGAGACGACTTGCGTTATGGGAACGGTGGGGTACATAGCGCCGGAGCTGACGCGGACGGGGAAGGCTACGCCGAGCTCGGACGTGTTCAGCTTCGGCGTTCTCCTCTTGGAGGTGGCATGCGGGAGGAAACCCGTGGACGTCAAAGCCGAACGACAGTATTTGGTCGAATGAGTGTGGGAGCTGTACGCCCATGGCGGGCTGCTGGACGCGGCAGATTCAGAGCTGGGGAATGAATACGAAGCGGGCGAGATGGAGAAGGTGTTGAAACTGGGGCTGTTGTGCTCCAGTTCAGAACCAGAGAAGAGGCTGGGGATACGGCAAGTGTGTCAAATACTGGAAGGTGAAGCTCCTCTCCCTGACGTCCATATGGATCAGTCTGGTGTAGGCGTTAATGGGTGTGCTGCTACCGCTGATCAAGAGGACAGGCTTCTCCAGCAAATTCCGAGCTGAAGCCGGTCAAACGAATGACTCAATTTAACATGTTTAAATGCTTTGTCAATTTCGGTTAATTGATCCAATCCTTGACCTTTGAATTGCCCCATTCACGCTAGACGAATTGCCTAGCTATTTCTGATCCCAAATGAGTTGGACGCTCTTGTCTGTCACTAACGTTTTTTTATTATTATTTATTTAATGAATGTCTTCTTGTTACGAAGAATTGAATTATCAATAATTTGGAAACTTTGTTTTTTTTTAATTATTGACAGTAATAATTGTTAAGAATATTTATTTATTATTGAGAATTTAAAGATTTATTTATTTTGTTTTTGCTAAATAAATTTAGAAATGGAGATGACAGTTGATACTCTATAATTATTGATGATAATAATAATGTTTAGGGTAAAATGTGAACAATATATTAACAAATGCCCTAGTTTTATAGTCTTAAAAGAAATCAGTTTCTTTTAAAATTTTTGTCATTTTAAATGAGAAAAATTAACACAAATAATTATACCCTCACAAAATTTGAATTCAAAAAATTTGATATAGACTCATAAGATATATGGAAAAAAACATGTAAACAGCTATATAATTTTGGAATTAATCTAAATTTCCTTTTGGTTAAGTTGAACAAACTAAATGCAAAATAACATTTAAAAAAAAATTAAATTAAATATTTCACATTTTATAATATTTATTATTAAGCCAAAAGGCGTACACCTATTGACAGTGGGCAGATTTAATAGGGGTTTAGTGCTTAATAAGTTTTCTATGAACATGATTAAATATGGCTGGAATATTTTTAGTAGTCACTCAAAATAAATGGCTGTGATTTCAATCATTAACTTCCTAGCTATTATAAAGACATCCCTTTATGTGTTTACTTTTTTACATTTACCTAATCATATTTAAAAATTACTTTGATAGCTAACTAATTGTCACGTAAGTGATTAACAGAAATTAAAATATTAACACCAGATAAATGAAGCACAACTATTTATTTGTTAATCAATAATAATAATAATAATAATAATAATAATAATAATGGCGAGACATTGGTATTCACGTCAAGATACAAGTAAAGTTTGGATACAGAGATCCACTTAACACCAGGGCGAGAGATTGGTATTCACGTCACGATGCAAGTCAAGTTTGGATACGTAGAACTATATTGTGAAACTTACTTTATTGTGATGGTGTGATAACTCTGCTATGGTTTAGGTTATTAATTAGAATCAATTAGGATTTGTTGTATAGATATTTTGAATGTAAGTAAAGAAAAGTGAGTAGATTTTAATTATATATAATATTATTTATTTAGTGTTAAATAAAATAATAGTTTAAATGTAGATGGTATTTATAACAAAGTTTATTGATTATGTAATTAATTTTAGATACTGAAATAGGTGAAGGTAGCAATAAGACGTTCTCCTAAAAAAAGGATGGCCCGGTCCAAGCTATTGCCACCTATGTCGTCTAGATTCGTAAACAACAAACCATCTGTTTATCAGGTGTCTCTTCACTAGATAGGTTTGGCACAAAATTGCTTTGGCGTTAAATTTTCTTTCCATCTAGGATGGGATTTCTCTCTAGGACTGTGTTGAAACTTGGGTGCAAAAAGAGCACAAACACATGCATCTTCCATCTATAATTTGCTGGACGATTTGGCTTGAAAGAAATAACACCATTTTTTATAATGGGACTCCATCTACAAGTGTTGTAGCTTACAAAGCACTTGGAATCTTCAAATCTTGGAACGATACACTCGCTACCAAGCCAAGACTTCATCGCACATTGAAGGTCCATGATCTTGAAGACATCTCTACAACATAGTTTGATGGAGCAGCGCTCTCAAATGGGTCATAGAGTGGAGTTGGAGGATTAATTAAAATCACACATAACACCTTCTACAAATGGACTTTCAATTGTGGCTCGGGCACTAATACCAAGACAAAACTTTTGGGTGCCTGGGCCACACTTTACTTAGCCTCTAGAATCTACATAGAAACCCTTCAATTACTTGGGGATTCCAAAATTGTCATTGAGTGTATAATGTCCCTTTCCAAATAGGAGCTCCAGAAGAGGAGGCTTAATGGTCTAAACCGCCCCATTAGACTATAGCTAGGGCCAAAGAGGGGTAAACATGGTTACTAGAGGTCACTCCAGTCATAGGTGTTATATTCGGAAAGTGACATTGAGCTAAAAAGGGTTAAAAGTGCTTTTAAGTCATTATGAGCTAAAAATAGAAGTCAACAGTGAATTAGGGTTTCAGCAGTAATTTAGGGTTTTGGAAGTCAACAGTGAATTAGGGTTTCAACATGATTTAGGGTTTTGGAAATCAACATCGAATTAGGGTTTCAGCATGATTTAGGGTTTTGGAAAGCTATAAAGGAAGGGTTAGCGACCTAATTCATTATTATGCAGATTATGACTTGTCATTGAGGAGAAGAGACGCATCTTGGGGGAGATAGTTCAATGTATTCCAGGAGGAAAAAACCAGTTGGATGATTTCGGTGTTGAAAGATACACCCTAGTCACCGGGAAGATTATCCAGGTCTTCCATCATTCTTCATTGATTCCACAGTGCTCCCATATTCCGGGTATTATCTTTTAGTTACTTATTTTTATTCCGACTAAGATCCTTTTGTCTTTTGATCTAGCCGAGTGTTGTTATTTTATTCAGCGACAATTGCTTATTTGTATTCCGGCTAAGATCCTTTGTCTATTGATCTAGTCGAGTATTGTCAGTTTATTCAGCCGCATTAGGCCATTTTGTAATCCATAGAGATATCATAATACAAACTTTGCTATCCTTTGTCGCATTTATTATTTGTATGATCATTTATATGCTATAAACCTTTGATCCTACACACACATTAGCAGTGTTTCCTAGACTAGCCAAGT
>JASDQU010248064.1:4335-15046 GCA_032191745.1 Picea mariana
AAGCCCAGGCCGGTAGTTATGGAGGCTGGTACTGCTGGCAGGACAAGTCTGGCTGAGAAGAAGAAAAGATGGGCCCTCAAGGGCCATGCTCAAGTCAATCTGCTCTCGTACTCCATGTCTAGGACCATGTGGGCCTCGAGACATGATCTCTTAGTTATCCCTAGATATCGGGGATAACAGGCTTTAAAGTCTAAAGAGAAATTGGCTCGAAAGAAAGGTCAGAGGGGCAGGGGTAGCAGTCTGAGCAGAGGCAAATAAATTTCCCAAGACAGAGTACAAAATCCCAAGGATGAAGAAAAGAAACCTCATAATCACCCTGAAAGAGGAGGAAGTTCACATGGAAGACAATATGTCGATAAGAACACTTTTTCGCGAGCAAGAGGAAGAGGAAGACGAAGAGGAGGTGAAATAAAGAATTTTGTCTATCGAAAGATCGGACACAAATATTTTGAATGTCCTGAGAGAAAAAGAGATGGAGGAGGAGAAGCTCACATTTCAGAAGTGCAAAGGTGAAATGTTGAGGCAAAAGATGCAGAAGGCAGAAGATCCTTATTGATGCGGAAAATTCTCTTGCAGCCAGAGAAAGAGATGGAGAATGCAGTCCAGAGAAACAACTTGTTTAGAACTTCTTTCAAGACCAAGGACAATGTATGCAAGGTAATAGTGTATAGTGTAAGTACATATAATCTAGTATCCAAAGAAATGGTGGAGAAGATGGAATTGGAGACAATTTTACATCCAAGCCCATACAAGGTTTCGTGGTTGTAAAAAGGACATCAGGTAACAGTCACTAAACAATGTTTAGTTGAATTTAAGATAGGAGGTTATAGAGATGAGATATTATGTGATGGCATTCCCATGGATGTCTGTCATCTTTTGTTGGGAAGACCATGGCAATATGACAACAATGTTGTTCATGACAGAAGAAAGAACACATACACCTTGGAAACAAATGGTAGAACGCATATGTTGCTGCCAATTGAGTACAAGAAGGTGAAAGAAGAAGAAAGAAACACTATACTTCTCATGAGTGGTACATAACTTATGGAGGAATTCAAGAAAGATAAAGACATGCAGTTTGTTGTGGTGAGGAAACCTAGAGTCATCTTGACAAGTAATTCGATAGATGATCTACTGGAGGAAATTCAGGAACTACTGGAGAATTTCGTTGATATCATGGTGGATGATTTACCTTGTTCGTTGTTGCCCATCAGAAGTATAATCCATCACATTGACCTTATACTAGGAGAAAGCTTACAAAAAAAAGTAGTGTACAGATTAACGCCGTAGGAGAATGAAGAGGTTAAGAAGCAAGTCCAAGATTTGATTGACAAAGGATTGGTCAGAGAAAGCTTGAGTCCATGCACTGTGTCAATAGTGTTAAGTCCAAAAAAAGATGGTGGATGGAGAATGTGTACAGATTCGAGGGCTATAAACAAAATCACCATCAGGTATAGATTTCCTTTACCTAGGATGGATGACTTGATGGATTGTTTGAGTGGAGCAAAGTGTTTTTCAAAAATTGATTTGAAAAGCGGATATCATCATATTAGAATGAGGGAAGGTGATGAATGGAAGACCACATTCAAGATGAATGAAGGACTATATGAATGGATTGTCATGTCTTTTGGTTTGATCCATTAACCAAGTACTTTCATGATATTGATGAACAAAGTCTTGAAGGATTTCATTGGAAAGTTTGTAAATGTGTATCTTGATGATATACTGATCTTAAGACTGAGGAAGAACATTTGAGACACCTAACTCTAGTGATGAGGAGATTGCATCAAGAGAAGTTGTTGATAAATTTGAAGAAGTCGTATGTCATGAAGAAATAACTCATTTATTTTGGGTTTGTGATTTCTACGAATGAGTTGAGGATGGATCCTGAGAAAGTAAAATCAATTAGAGATTGGTTGTCTCCAAGGAATATCTTTGAAGTCAAAATATTCCATGGATTAGCCAATTTTTACAGGAAGTTCATCAAAAATTTTAGTGGGATTAGTTAGTCAATGATGGACATAGTTAGGAAAAGACATAAATATTTTCATTGGACAAAGTAAGAAGAGAAAAGTTTCAAATCACTGAAGGAGAAGATAATTGGACAACCAATTTTGGTTTTGCTAGATTTCAGTAAAACATTTCAAGTCAGATGTGATGTAAGTGGATTTGTGATTGGATCAGTCTTAAGTCAAGACAATAGACCAATTACATACTTCAGTGAGAAGTTGAACGAGACAAAGATGAAGTATTCAATGTATGATAAAGATTTTTATGCAATCATACAAGCACTGAAGAAATGGAGGCACTACTTGGTTCTGAAAGAGTTTGTCTTGTATAGCGACAACCATGCTTTACAATTCATAACTTGACAGGAGAAATTGAACCATAAACATGAAAAATGGGTTTAGTTTATGCAGAAATTTACTTTTGTTATAAAGAACATTTTTGGAACTGCTAACAAGGTTGTTGATGCATTGAGCAGGAAATGTTTGATTCTACAGGAGTTTCATGTGAAGACCTTAGCTTTCGATAACCTTAAGGATATGTACAGAGATGATTCATATTTCAAGGACACTTATGAAGCACGTGAGAATCTTGTTCTAAGATACAAAAGCCAATGGATTGAATATTTAATTTAGGGTGGATTATTATTCAAACAAAATCAGTTGTGTATCCCAAAAATTTCTCTGAGAGAGAATCTTATTAAGGAAAAACATAGTGGGGGATTGGTTGGACATTTCGGCCATGAAAAAACATTTGTGCAAATGAACAACTTATATTATTGTCTAGGGTTGAGTACATATGTCAAGAAATTTGTCAAAAAATGTAGAATTTGCCAACACACAAAGGTAAAAAGACAGAATACAAGATTATATCAACCATTTCCAAAACCAAAGAGGTCATGGGATGCGTTAAGCATGGATTTTGTGTTAGGACTGCCAAGGACACAGAGAAGTTGTGATTCCATATTCATGGTAGTCGATAGATTTTCCAAAATGGCACATTTCATTCCATGTTAGAAAACCAGTGATGCAACACACATTGCAAACCTGTTTTTCAAAGAAGTTGTTAGACTTCACGACTTACCCAAGAGTATTGTTTCAGACAGGGATACAAAATTTGTTGGTCATTTCTGGAGGACATTATGGAAGAAGATGGGAACATATTTATCTTTTATCTCAACATCTCACCCTTAGATGGATGAACAAACTGAGTTAGTAAACCAAAGGTTAGGAGATTTGTTAAGGATTTTAGTAGCTGAACATCACAGTCAGTGGGATCAAATTCTTTCACAAGAGGAATTTTCATATAATGACTCACCTAACAAGAGCACATGACAGATCCCATTTCAAATAATGTATGGAATACATCTGAGAGGAGTATTTGAGTTGAGAGACTTAGAGCAGAGTGAGTTCATAAGTGTTGGAGTAGAGGAATTTCCAGCAGAGATGCAAGAGCTCCATAGTAAGATTAAAGAGTGATTGCAGAAGTCCAACTAGGAATACAAGCACAGAGCAGATCAACACAGAAGAGAACTTCATTTCAAAGTAGGAGATTTGGTATTAGCGCATTTGAGAAAAGAAAGGTTCCCAAGGGGTACATATAATAAGCTAAAGATGAAAAAGATAGGGCCGTGTAAGATTTTGAGGAAATTTGAGGCCAATGCTTATGAAATAGAATTGCCAAGTGGGGTAGGAATATCGCTCATATTCAATGTAGCATATCTATATCCTTATAGAGAAGATGAAACAGAGGGATCATAGGATCAGAAGGAAGTCCAATGGGTTAAACAAATGCATGTAGCTGAAAATCCACAGATGGAAAATATCATTGATCAGAGAGTTAGCAAGAAGACCTGGCAAAAGACATATCTTTAGTTTCTGATCAAATGGAAAGGACACCCGATTGAGGATGTCAGTTGGGAAAGTGAAGCAAGTATCCAGAACCATGGACAGACGGTGAAGGAGCTCATGAATAGGAGTTCATGAATTTCTTAGCCAGAGTAGTATGATGTAGGAGCATCGTAAGCAAGTCAGGAAAGAGAGCGCAAAAGTGGAGGACAACTGGATATGCACCAGTGCACATTTTGAAGACATTTTGAATTTAAAAGAATGAACATTAATGTAATATCTAGGAGGATGTATTTGCATTTATGTTTTGAATATTTTAAAAAAGATCTTAAGCATTGCTCTCATCTGTCGGATATGAAGGCATTTATTGTAATAAATGTAAAGTAGTTGTAGCTTTTAATTCCAGATTAGATAGCTTAGAGTGTCCAGGAAAAACTCTAGAAAGCTCCCTCGCATGTATTGTATTGTAGGATTATTCTCATTGTAAGCAATAGAAGCAAGAGCACAGAGAGGAACAGAGATTGTAGAATTGTATAAGCATATAGTGGTTTCTATAGAACCCATGTACAGAGGCACTTGGATTAATATAAAAAATCTTTGATCCAATTTAATGGTGTTGTGATGAATGTTGTTTACATATATTGAATGGTATGTTTACAGTTTGCTTATATCCTATGTTATGCATTTATTTCAATGTTATGTGTGTGTATTCTCTTGATTTCATGTTGAATGTATGAAGTCCGTGAGAGGAGGAGTATGAGTTTCAATTGTTTCTCGTTCTGAGAATTCCTGCAATGAGTGCAGTGAACGTCTGCAAGGAGTGTGTTGACGAGTTTTGGGTTTCATCTCAGAAAAGATCAGGAGAGATATCGTTGTTCTCATACCAACAGAAGTGTAGGTAGAGCATAGAGTCATTGCATAGGCTGGTTGAAGTCTTAGACTTATCCAACCAAGGAGAAAGATTGAAGAACTGTTTTTGCAAGGAGTGCGTAGAGTTGGAAGTGTGAATAACCAGAGGTTATCATGAATTCCACAAGGAGTGTGTGCAAGAACCCTTTAGAAATCCTTGAGTTGCAGCAGAGTGTAAGCTCAGGAAGGATAGTGACTTGGATGAAGTTCAAGGAAGGATGAGGTCTAGAGTCACCTCATAGAAGCCAAGTTTAGGAGGAAAAGACACCAAGTATTTGGGTAAGAAGTCTTTGAGAAGTCTGAATGGACGGTTGAAATTCTCAGAGGGAGAATCACCGAAGTTTCGTGGGCTGTTGGATGTTGCATACCAGTGGAAAAGTTAAGGCTGAGTGTCTTTCAACATTCACAATCTCAGGAGGGAGAATAGGCATCAGATCTAGTGCTTGGAATTTCAGCTTTTTCGAATGTCGGAAGAGTGGAGGAGTCAGAACTTGAGAATTCACGAGTTGTGAAATCCCGACAGGATCTGAACTGTCATATTCTAGGAAGCTCAGAGCCGTTGATTTGTGAGGAGGAGTCATCGTGATTTTTGGCTATCGAGTGAAGGGAGTTGTTACATTGCAAATCGTTGATACGTGAAATCCCAAGGTGTCGAAATATATGGTCCCAGGTTGTAGTCAAGAGTCACATCAAGCGAAGTCAAGGGAGGATCCTAAGGTCTGTTAGCTCTTTTTGGGGTTCCTTGGATTGAAAGAGTCAGAGGGACCCACACCAGGATTCACGAAGTTGTGAAACCCAAAATACCTTTTCGGGAAAGGTTGTTATCACATAAGTTAGTCACGTGGGTAAGAGTTTGCGCTTAGTGCTTGTTCACATAGGCGCAACTCATAAGAAGGACCTTTGGAAACACTTGTGTGTGTGGAAGATTCCTGCGGGGAATCAAAGAGTCAATCAGACTCAAAGGGAGGATAAAGAATGATCCTTAGACCGGGAGGTCAAGTAGAACCTTCTGAGGTAGGGGTGTTGTGTCAGATGTTCCAATTCCTTTAGAGCAACAGCCAACTTCTCTTCACCCCTTTTTTCTCTATCTAGGGTGGCATCTGCGATTTCCATCCCTACGTCGATAAGTTTGGATATCTTGGCATGCTCTTTGTTGATCAATTTTTCCTTTGTGGTGATGAGGATGGAGCGATCTAGAGTAATCCTCTTTTTCTTGGTGGTTCTCTTCACGATAGCTTTCCTTTTCCAATCATAGGCGATGGCCTATATATTATCCACTTCATCCATGGGTTCAGGGATTTGTTGATCTCCCTAGGTAAGCATATTTCCCAGGCCTCCGACGGTATCTGTTCAAGATTGGGTTCTTGAACTTCTTCATGTGTTCTGAAGGTCTGACCTCCGGTTGTTTCTCATTGGGAGGTTGAGTACCGGTTGAAATTGAAGCATCAGGGGTAGGCTCAGTACTTACTTGATAATAAACTGTTGAGACGTTGATTTCCTTATGTGGAACTTCTTCCTTTTGTTCGTCCGACCTTGGTGCCTCCGTCAGACTGTCCATTTGGGTCTTCAATACATCAGGTATCTCAGTGTCTAAGACACTTTCGACCTCATGTTCATTCTCTAGAAGGCCCTGCATTCAAGCATTGGGAGTTGGGGAATATGCCTTCTCGGGCTCCTTTTCTTTTGTGATCTGCACAGGAGTCACCAGGTGTTAAAGCAAGATTTGCCTCACCTTATGCAACCTTACAGAGAGGGCCTTATGCCATGGCATATAGATATCTTTATATTCATTTTGAGACTGGTTTTTATGGGCCTTGTTCACAACTATGACAACTATTAGCATGTAACCGCATTTGTATTTTCCTATTCATGGCCACAGACACTTTTTTGGTATATTTTTCACATGGATCTGCAGTGTATTTTTGTCAGCCATGTATGCAAAATCAGTGTAGAATGAAATGAGTAATTGATTTCGACCAAATGGTTCTCTACCACTCCACTTATGGGTTATTTATAATGTATTTCGGCCATTGTAGATACTCCTCTGACCTCACACATTAGGGGGCATCTGTTAAAGCAAGATTTGCCTCACTTTATGCAACCTTGCAAAGAAGGCCTTACTCCATTTCCCTATGTAGAATTACCTTCCCTGATTGATGAATCCATAGACAAAAATAATTTTTTGTATGCACCTTGCAAGATATACAACAAGCATATACACTGGTTGCTCCACTACAACCCGCGTACATCAGGATTTGTGCCAGAAAATCAAAATTAAATGTCGGGTTTCCATGTCATGATAAGAGATCTCTGATCCTTGGCCTTCCATATATGGGAAACGTTCTGACTTGACCCTTCAGTTGAATTTTTAAGGATATAAAGAAGCCAATTCCAAGCTATGGAAAAAGAGGAGAGAATTCAACTTTGAGAGAAAAGTTACTCTGGAAAAATTATTACTTCATTATTGAGTCTGCATCCCTTTGTCCTTTAAGTTTGAACATAGTGTTCATCCCCTAAGATCTTCCCTTATTGATGGAGAACATCTCTGTCTCCCTTATGTAAGCTTGCCTTTGGTGCAAGATTCAAGTGGTGGAGGCCCAATTGGAAGGAACTCGGTTTCTTGGTTCTGAACCGTGCTGATACGGAAGTCTGTAATGTTTTCACTTTTGATGATCATTTATTAATAGAAATAATCCTTTCCCGTCCAATTGATATCTTGCAAGTATATGTATTATGATCCAAGGGCATGCTTGTTTTTTATATTAATGTATTATGCTATCTAATCTTCTAACCTTTTATATTATCACTATATCCTTGCTTTGCTTGTTTGTTGAGAACTTGTTGCAGGTATAAAAATTTGGGTTGAAGTGAGCAACGATGGACATCATCAAACATTTGGATGAGGTAGGCCCTTTTCTTACCTCCTTTTCACATTAGTTTATATAGCATATGCTGGAATTGAGTCGATTTCTACAGTCACTCTTGTTTGTTGTGGTTCACCCTAGCCATAGAGAAATTTTCCTCATAACACTAGGGACACCTCCGAACTTTCTTCATCATCATAGATTTTTATCAAGTCATGGAGGGGGTTTGGTGCACCTTCTCTACCTGATGTTCTTGCTATCTCTGGTTGATTTGACATGTCCCCATGTGACCCGACCTGTGGAATTGTAACTTTAGGGTTATCTAACCCAACGATTTTGTAAATTTGTATTAGATCAGGGCTACTTGGACCTGCTCATCTTTCATATGGGTTGTCGGCATGGGCCCTTGTCATTCCTATGAGGTATGGGTCATCCTGCATCTGATCAATTACTCATTGCACCTGTTCTATCATGAGCAATCCCCTCTCCCGTGCATCTCATGTCATAGGAAATCCCCTATTCTGCACCGAAGCCACCAAGGGAAACTTTGTCACCTCTATCACTCTGATTTCTTCCTTGGATCTAAGGGCCTCTTGAGCCAACTGCTCTATTTTCGTTTCCATTTCATCCAGGCTCATGGTCCTGAACCTGATCATTTTTGGGTCAGCCATCCTTGCTAGGCATTTTCTGTGAAGACTTCATCTTTGAATTTGTCATGGGTGTATGACCAGTAGGATGACACTTGTGAATCATGTTGCAAGACCAGGACCTTTGGGTGGTGCTTGTGAAATCAGCCTATCTGGAATCTGAACTCGAGTTGGCTCAAACCTTATTGTTTAGCTTGAGTTGTATCTTTTACCAAGTATAACCCTACATGGAAACCATAGGGTATGAACGTCTGCTTCTTTTCCTTGACCAGAGTGGCATTTGTTACGAGGAAAATCTCTCTATGGCTAGGGTGAACCACAAAAGATGGAAATGACTGTAGAAATCAACTCCATTCCAAACATATGCTATATAAACCAATGTGTAAGTAAGATAATAAAGAGGCCTACCTCATCCATATGTTCGATGATGTCCACTGTTGAGCACTTCAACCCAAAGCTATATACCTGCAACAAGTTCTCAACAAACAAGCAAAAACAAGCATATGGTGGAAATATAAAAGGTTAGCACATTAGATAGAATAATCCATCAATATACGTAACAAATACACCCATGGATAAGAATACATATATTCACAAGATATCAATTGGACGTGAAAGGAGTATTTATATTGATAAAATATTAGCAGAAGTGAAAATATTACATACTTCTGTGTCGACACGTTTCGGAACCAAGAAACCAAGTTCATTCCAATTGGGCCTCCACCACTTCAATCCTCCACCAAAGGCAAGCTCATATAAGGGAGAAAAAGAGGTTCTCCATCAATAAGGGAAGAGCTTGGGGGATGAACACTGTGTTCAGACTTAAAGGACAAAGGGATGTAGACTCAATATGAAGTAAATTATTTCTCCAAAGTAACTTTGCTCTCAAAGTTGAATTCTCTCTCCTTTTACATAGCTCGAAATTGGATTCTTTATAACCTTCAAAATGCAACTGAAGGGTCGAGCGAAAACATTTCTAGTAAATGGAAGGCCAAGGATCAAAGATATCCTATTGTGACATGGAAACCCAACATTTAGTTTTGATTTTCTGGCAGAAATCCTAATGTAAGCGGGCTATAGTGGGGCAGCCAGCATATACGCTTGATGTATATCTTGCAAGGTGCGTACAAGTGGAAAAATATTTATTTTCATCTCTGGATTTTATCATCAAGGAAAATAAGTCTGCATGGGGGAATGGAATAAGTCCCTCTCTCCAATATTGCATAGGGTGAGGCAAATCTTGCTCTAACAGATGCCCCCTAATGTGTGAGGTCAGAGGAGAATCTACGATGGCCGAAATACATTATAAATGACCCATAAGTGGAGTGGTAGAGAACCAGCTGGATGAACTCAATTTCTCATTACATTCTATACTGACTTTGCATACATGGCTGCCAAAAATACATTGTAGATCCATGTGAAAATATACCAAATAAGTGTATGTGGTCGTGAATAGGCAAATACAATTGCAGTTACATGCCAATAGCTGTCATAGTCACGAAAAAGGACCAGTAGAACCAGTCTCAAAACCAATCTGAAGATATCTATATACCATGGGGTACAATATGATGTCCCATGATCATTGAAGTCATATAGGTATTGGTCCAATGAAAATGAAGCAACAACTCAAGAAAGTTGTGGTCACATAGTGATGTCTTCAAGTCTTCTACACAATCCACCAAAGGTGCAAGTCTACATCATGTGAATAAAGGAGTTGAGGTTGAACATAATGAGACATCGATTGATTACCAGTCATTGATGTATACCGTTAACAAACGTGAGACAACCTACCGATAATAAAAGTAGGTATCAAGGCACCGAGTACATTATTACAAGTGTGAATATAGGAGTTAGTGTCCAACACTTGAATAATCCATCGATCAGGAGACATTGATGTATTCCCAACTATCGATGGAGAGAGATCCTTCCACTAATGAATGCAAGCCTCAAGGTACTCATAAGACTCTAGGTCTTGTTTCTAGAATAAATGGGTTGATGTCGATGGAAGGAGACCCATTGTTATCACTGAAATTTCGTCCGCACATGGCGACAAGAACTCCGCATTGTCAAAACAGGACTAGAGTCATTCATGGCACAGGATTAATTCCATAGCATTGCAAAAGGGTCAAAAACTATACAAAATGACCAAAAAATTGAAGGGCCCTTTACAAAACCTGGGTTCGAGCGTGTATGCACGTAACAACAACATATAATGTGCGCATCAGTGCATGATGTGCAGTTGTTGGGAGAAAAACCCATGCACCTACTAAACGACGCATTTATTGAAATTGGTCGGCCTCCCAACCACTAATGGATCGGCTCCCAAGTCGATTTGACACCAAATCCAAGCTCAATCCTCATGGTGGGCTGGTCAAAGACCTAATTGAGCCCTAAAGAGCCCCTTTTCACATTCCAAAGAGGTTACATAATAACCCAA
>JASDQU010248065.1:888-16526 GCA_032191745.1 Picea mariana
ACCAAATCCATGGCCTTCCACCCCCAGACAGATGGCCAAACCGAGGATGTAAATTGAATGATTATGCATATCCTTCGCATGTATAATTCAAAGCACTCTCGCACATGGGATGAGAGCCTTCCCTATGTCCAACATAGCTACAACCAAGCCCTTCATAGCTCAACTGGCCACAGCCCCTTTCAGGTGGGGTTGGGATTCCAACCATTAGCTCGCACAGATGTTGAACTTCCCCTTGCAGTCACCTCGACCGACTCATCTCTTGCTCCAACTGAAGCTGACAAAGCCACCTGGTTCATTGAGCGAATCTAGCACATCCACCAACAGGTTCAGGATATCCTACATAAGTCCAATGACAAGTACAAACAACGCCATGATCAACATCGGGTGCCACATAAGTTTCAGGTGGGCGACAAAGTTTGGTTGCACTTACAAAAAGAATTCCTTACAAGACCTCATCGAAAGCTTCGCCCACTCCGTTATGGGTCATACACTATCACCAAGGCCATGGGGGATCATTCTTTTGAGCTCAACATTCCTCCTTTCCTTGGCATGCACCCAGTGTTCAATGTGGATCTCCTTCGCCCTTATTTCCCACCATTATTGGACACCTCAGAAGTAGTAGAACAACTGACACCAACAGAGCTCAACCATGACTGCATACAATAGGAATCCAATGATTAGATTGTGTACACATAGATCAAGGGCACTCGACAACAAAGGATCCAGCTTTATCGAGTCGTCAAAGCAGAGCAGCTCCTGCACCAAGGCAAGTGGCTCACCCGTGGCCAAATTCAACAGAAATTTCCTCATCTGATGGGGGACCTCAATGCAATGGAGACCATTGCTTCATAAGGAGGGAGGATTGATCCAGATGGATATCGGTGGCCACCCACCTTTTCCAACTGGCTCAAAACAGTTTTTTGACAATTTTGGCAATTTACTATTTTTAGCGGTTTTAACTTCCGGGGCCATTTTGAGGGCCTAAATGAAGGTTTTTTGGGATAGAGCTTCTCAATGATAGTGAAAGGCATGATTAAGCCCCCAAAATGAATCTCCTTGACGATAACTTTCCAATAGGCTATCAAACACCTAAAACGGAGATCGTATGCAAAAGTTATGACCTTGGGAAGTTGATGTACTAACTTACCCAAACGGGGCCCACATGACTTTTGGTGCTTCATCTCCCAGGGTTAGGTTTTTGGATGTCTAGGGTTTTTGGAATTCTTTTTTATTGTAAAAAGGCCTTCAAAGCCTCATTGTAATATTCTTCTTGCGAATGCGTGCAACTGTCACATCTCTTCTCAGAGAGAAGCCGCCACCATTCCAACAAGCTTGTTTCCGCTACATTTTACAGTTTCATCTTATTTCGTTATTGAATAGAAAACCAGTTTTACTGTATCTTTGTTATTTTGTATTAAGCACCTGTTAATAATTTGTATTCATTTCGTTCTGCTCATAAAATCCGGATCGGAGGGAGGGTCTGAGAAGTGACTGAAAGTTGTGTAGGGGGCCAAGGAGGCGCCAACTGGGGGTTGTTTTTTCTAGATCTCTTCCATTTAGGATTTTTTTTGCCAAGTCAATTATGACTTTGGAGTCTCCTTCAATGATTAGACATGTATGGTTTTGGTCAAGATCCATTTGCACTCCTTTAATAAGACCCCAATTTCTGTTGAGTTATTGGTGACGTTTCCCAGATTTTCTGTAATGAGGCTCTGAATTTGGCTCGTGCTTTTTCTCAAGACAACTCCATATGCATAGCATGATAAACCTGGATTACCTTTGGAGGAACCACCAAAGTTGACTTTGTGAAAGTCAGGCGGGGTGGGGGGAAGCCATGTAGAGGGACTGAAGGCTTTTTCTTTTAGGGTGGGCTGCTATGGAGGGGTGGAGTATAAAAGTGAGAAGCCCCATGAGTTGAAGATCGAGAGCTCATTTGGATTAGTGGGGAAGTCTTCCTGGGTCCATAGTTGTAGCTGTACAGTTTCATGGAGATGCAAGAGGATTGTGGTCTAGAGGAGGGTGGGTAGGGAGGGTTGGGAATGAAAGATTCTTTTGTTCCTTTCTTTCCATAGTTGCCAAACTATGAATCCTAGTAAGAGTTTCCAGGTTCTGTTCAGGATAGGACTTTTGAAGGAGCCAGGTCCCCAATCCATGATTGTGCTTATGATGTTTATTTTAACTCGTTTGGTTCTTCTCATGAGTTGGGTGGCTTGATTCCATATTTCCTCACTGAGTGGACAATTGTTTATGAGATGCTCCATGGTATATGATGATGATAGCAGAGATGGCATATCGATGGGCCAGTGAAACCTCATCTTTGAAGATTGTCCCAAGTTAGGATCCTATTCTAAAGAAGAAGCCAGAGGAACGTGGAGATTTTGGGCCAGAGTTTCGATTTCCATATTGTTGTCCAGATGCTATCTTTTTGAAGATTTTGGAAATTTTCCTGTAGAGTGTATCCCTCTTTGAGAGTGAAATTTCCATGAGGTGTGTGTCCCCATTTGAGAATGTCTGGGATTGTGCTTTTCATGATTCACCTTTGGGTTGTTTCTTGTTTCCAATGTTGTAGATCACGATCCATTGCCACTTGAAGTTCTTGATGGGTTGATTTCCAGCTTCGCCAGGGAGAGTTGCTGGGGGTATTTTTCCACAGATCTGCCACTTTGAGAGTGGCAAGATCTTGAATGTGATTTTCATAGGATTGTAGATTTTCTTTCGATTGTAGGGGTGGAAATTGCTGCCAAGAATCCGTCCAAAAATAGGGCATTCTGGCCATTACGAATTTCCCAAAAAGCATTTTCCTGTATGAGTGGCTGATTTTTCCAGGCCGCATTCCAGATGTTGGAGCCTTGAAATTTCTCCTGCATCCTGATCAGATGGCTTTGATGCGTATTTGTGGCATATTTACATTTCCAGGGTTTTGCCCAGATCTCTGCTGGAGTTTTGAGCCATCTCCACCAAATTCTTGTGCCCATGGTGTTGTTTAGTTTTCCAAGGTCCTGAAGGCCCGAACCACCTAGAGATTTGGGCTTGCATAAATTGTCCCAACTGACTAGAGCCCATTTTTTGTCCGGGTTGTTGCCATGCCATAGAAAGTTTCTTTGCAGATTCCTTATTTTCTTTATGACAGATTGGGGGGCAGCTAGGGCTGAGAAGAGGTAGGCAGGGATAGCTTGAAGGACTGACTTTAAGAGAGTGATTATGGCTGGAAGGTTGAGGGAGAGAAAGGTTCGGTTGCTAAGACGGTTGGAGATGGAGAAGAGGAGAGAATCCCAGGAGATGTTTATGGTTGTCGAGTCAGAAAGAGGGAGTCCCGAGTATTGTGAGGGTAGAGAGAAGACATGAATATTCAGAAGTTGAGAAATGTGATGTTGGATTGCTTCAGGCATATTGAAAAAGAAGAGCTGCGACTTGGCCAGATTAAAGGTGGTGCCGAAAGCTTCACTGAAATCGGTGAGGATGGATCTTAGTTTGTTTGCTTCTTATGTTGTGGGGGTATTCCATAGTATCGTGTCATCAACAAATTGGCTGTGGGAGGCTGACGGTTGTAACCCGTGAAGAGGGAGGCCTTGAAGGGATCCATTTTGAATTGAAGACTTGATATAGCATTCTAGGCCCTCAACCATTATGACAAATAGGAAAGGGGAGAGAGGGTCGCCTTGCCTTATTCCTCTTGTGGGGGAGAAGGGTTGTGAGGGGACTCCATTGACAAGGATTGAGAACAAGGTTGAGGAAATGAGGTTCATTATCCAAGAGATCTAGTCCTTACAGAAACTGAAAGCTGTTAAAAGAGCTTTCATGTATTGCCAGCTTAATTTGTCAAAAGCTTTTGATAGGTCAAGTTTTAGAAGCATATGTGGAGTACGATTACTTTTGAGTGAGTGTATGATTTCATGGACCAGTATGACATTGTCTGTAATTTGCCTTCCTTCGACGTACCCTGATTGCTCCTTGGAAATGATTAAGGGGAGTATTGGCTTAAGTCTTAGAGCTATGACCTTGGAGATGATTTTGTACATCGCATTGGAGAGAGCTATAGGTATGAAATTCTTCGGATTTGTTACCCTTTCTTCTTTGGGTATTAGGGTGAGGAAAGTGGCATTTAGTGCTGGAAGAACTTTGCCTAAACTGCGTGATTCCTGCACCAGTTTCCACACTTCTTCCCGAAGCATTGGCCAACAAGAGTGGAAGAAGTCTATTGTGAAACCATCTGGGCCCGGAGCCTTGCCTATGGGTAAATCTGGAATAGCCTGATCCACTTCTTCTTGCATTATGGGTGCCATGAGAACCTCATTCTATTCCTGGGTGATTAGAGTTGGGATATTTTGGGTCACCCGCACTATTGCTGAGGTGCGGTCCACATGGGGTTTTGAGAGGAGATCCTTGTAGAATCCTGATATCTCGTGCATTATTTCCTGATGAGTTAACATGGTGTTTCCCTGCGAATCTTTGAGCTTCATGATGCGGTTGATGAAGCGTATGTGGATCATGGGTCGGTGGAAGAATTTGGTATTTTTCTCTCCCTCTTTGTGCCATTGAACCCGAGATTTTTGTCTCCAAAGGATTTCTTCATGATTGTATCTTTCTTCCAGTTGCCTTTTGATACCATTCTCCTCTTGTTGTTGAGTGATTGTGTGCCCATAATGAATTATTTTCTCTTGTAGGTCCTCTAGTTTTTGTTCCAGCAAATTTCCTTTCCTGAAAGATATTCCCGAATACTTCTTTGTTCCATTTATGCACCTGTTGTTTGAAGTGTTTTAGCTTTTGTTGGAAGCAGTACATTTTGGTTCCCTTATAGATTTCCGCATTGCTCCACCAATGTCGGGCTAGCTCCTGGAAGTCCGGGTGGGTGAGCCAGAATTTAAATGGTGGGATCATATTAATGTTATTTGAGAGTAAATATAAACCCTATAATCAACCTATTTAAGGCAATATTCTAATATACTCCAACATTAATATATCTTCATAAGGATAGAATAAAACTAATGGTTCATAAGAGATCACTCCAAGTATTGGTAGTCATCTACCGAGGGTAGTTTTAATGTAAAGAATTAACATATATAACATATTTCAATTTTGTACAGTTGTTAGAAAACACTGGTATTATGGATTTACAAAACATGTTTGAGGTTACATGAACCAAAATTGTTTTACCCAATATTCATTCGACATTTGTTGTATGTCCTCTCCTCTAGATAACATGTGCTATCATGGTGGTCATACCTTCTATTATCTCCCAAATAAAATTTCATTTTATTTAAGTCTTAGGTGGTTAATTGAGTTTTTAGTCTCCTGAGTCATTCAATTAAATGTGTCCTTCATTGAGTCCAGTCATCAAGTCTTGGTCATGTCAAATGATTTTGGTAAATGACTAAGTGGTCATTAAGGTCATTATCCTAAGTTTTATTGCTAAAGTCAAGTCATCTTTTTCTTAAGAGTGAGTCACATGTTGTAAGAGCCATTCATGGTCCATAATGACCCATCATTACACATCAGATCATAACTTGACCTTTTATTTGTCATTATTCTCCATGATGACAAGTTGGTAGCGCAAACAACTAGTTTGCCATCATGTGCGCTACCAACTCTTAAGAAAGCTCTGTTTTTTCATTTGAAGACTTTTGAAGTGAAAAAGGTATATCGAGGCCCGCAGGGGTGTAGACCGATTGGCAAGTCCGTGTAAATGGCAGGAACTATGTAAAAAGGAGGTCTCAAGGTCGATTCTCACCCCGCTTTACCCGGAGGGCGTGCTTGCGGGATGTGCGTTTCTCCCCAGGGGTTATAAGGCAACCGGCAAGATTCGACCCCGTGTCACGCGAGTACGATACTACCGTTGTTACCGATTCCCCTGAGAAAAAAAAAGAAAAAAAGAAAAAGGTATATCGAGAAAGTTTTTCAAGGTTCTTAAATCATCATCAAGTCTTGAGGTCCTCTTCTAAAGCTGCAGCTCGCCATCAAAGGAAAACTACTAAGGTTTGCAAAGAAACAAAGAAAGCTTTTGTCCTTAGGGTTTTGGTATGCAACAACCTACAATGAAGATATACTATGTTTTAATGATGTATGATTTGATTCCAGAGGAAGATGCATATGGTAGCAACATAGAGGAACCTTTTTATCAATTTATGTTGAAGATAAAAAACCCTAGCAAGTGCTAAATACATAAGAAATGCATATCACAAGCATACTATGTTTTTAGAGTTTATTGATGGAATTTGTCAAAGAGAGACATGTTTACAATGACAGTATGGAAAATGGTTCTCTTAAGGGTGCAGGGTATTCATCTTCCAAGCAACAATTCCAGAGGCATTGAGTGTTTGTCTAAAGCACTTGGAGTATTACATTTTGGCATAAACCTTTTTTGTAAAATGAAGTATGGGGAAGTTTAAATGATTAAGTCTGATATATTGCAACATTTAATATGTTATGAAGTCAAATTTTAGGTCTTAAAGTAACCTTTTCCAACATTCATTTCAGGTTTTAAAATAGTTTTGGACAAAATTGTTGAAAACAGTCACCTACAAGAGTTTGTAGCGCAAACTGTGTTTTTCCTATGTATTGCGCTACCAACTCTTCAAAATTTCAACATGGATGAGATTTGGTCAAAATTCGACTTGGAAAGAGGATTTTTGGGTCAAGGTAGCCACATATATTTGAATATAAGATCACCCCCCATCAAATCATGCAGGTGGAACTTCGTTTCCTCAATGGAAACATTCTAGGGATCAAATCCTAGATTGTAGGACTATGACTAGATTTTGGAAATCTGTGTTTTCCTGTTTTTGTCATCTTTTTTGGAGATATATTATGATGAGATGGAAAATTATTTTTGGAAAGTGAGAGAGGTTTTTCACAAGAATGAGCTCCTCTTCAAAAACCTCGCTCAATTTTCCAACAACTGTTTGGATTCGGGAGATGTAGGTGAACCTTTGAGCATCATTTTTCATAAATTTGACAGTTTGTATTTTCCAGCCACCTCACAAATTTGGATTTGAGTTGGATATCTTCAACAAACTAAAGATAGGTGAAGAGGTTATGAGATCCATCTATTTTGGATCTATATGAGCATGTAATATCTATATAAAGAGGACCAAAGGGAGGAGCTAGAGGTTCAAACTTGGAGAGCTTTGAGACTTTTTTCTTGTAAAGACTTTGATATATACATTGGAATGATAAGCTTCTCTCATCGATATTGTTCAGACCTCTTTTCATTTCCTTTATTCTGTACTTGTGAGTTGAATATCATATTCATTTCTCTTGTTTACTTAATGTTTGATGACTGTCATCTTATCTTTGCATTAGTAAACTAGAATCATAAGTATTCTTTACTGATTATACTCAACCTTTCATATATATTTTTAATGTATGTGATGTTGTTGATATAGTTAGTATTCTTCACCCATCTGAGTTTAAAAACCATCTAATCAATAGCTTTTGAGAGGCTTGTTTGTCTGAGTATGTTCAAATTTCCTTGAGTGGAGGAGTGAGTGTGTGAGTGATTCATTTTTTGATCCAATTTCCCATATATTATTAAGTATTTGATTAAGTTACCAGGCTCTCTCGATCTACAACCTAGAGAGAATCCTGGAGTGATAACAAATTGGCGTCGTTGTCGGGGAGAGAAGTGTGAAGCAGGCATCCCTGGGAGATGACATAGTTCCAATCTTTGATGATAGACAAAGATTTTATATCATATTGGTTGTAAACATCTATCTGGTGACTCCATGAAGGACGAATTCAGTGGCGACTCATGAAGGACGAATTTAGTGGCGACTACATTGTTCAGAAATCTGTTGACGATTCCACTGGTATGAAATGGACAAGGTCTTAGCTAAGAGGTATGCTTTCTGTGATTTTTCAAAGATAGTCGGTTTCTCTAATCTAGTGCCTAGTAGAGATGAATGGGAAGGTAGCCTTCCCAAATTTCGAGGAGAAGATTGGGAAATACCAGCTGAACATTTGCTGGATTTTCATGATTTCATTCATCGATTGCAAATTGTGCACGAGGATGTTCAGATTAAGCTCTTCGGGTATTCATTAGAGGGGATTGCTCGTGATTGGTACCAATCTCTTCCTATTGCAAGTATCAACTCTTTGTCATATTTTCATGCTGCCTTTCATTCATTTTGCAAAGAAAAAATTTCAGCTAACTTTCTCTATCCAAAGTGTTGTCATGAATTCAATTTGTTGAGTAAAGAATTAGATAGTCATGAAGAGTATGCTGCAGTAGAGGACACTTCTCATTATGACCAAGAGATTGGTGATATGCAGAGTGATAACCATAGTGTAGATGCTTTTGACATTATATCAAATGTGTCTACTATCTTAGGTTGTCATGAAGTTTAGATTGTTCCCTTTGAAAACTTAAAAAATAATGAGCAGATTGATATATCAACATGTGACGGTTTTGGATCTGCAATAATTTTTAAGCAGTCTACATTTAACATTGAGATCAATGAAGGCATCCAACAACAACATTTTAGTTTTCAGTTGGAGCAATAGCATGAAGAGGTATTTCTTTGTGGCTTTTATGACCCTGTTGCTGACTATCTGGAGTTTATGAGCAGTATAGATATCAAAACATTTTTGTCAGATGAAGGTTGTTTCTGTCATCTTTTCAAATTGCATTTCTGTATGCTATGGATTCCTTTATTTTTTGGGTCAAGATCAAGGATGTTATCAGTAAATCATTTTCTTTCTTTACTGCATTGGAGATTCACTTTTACTTGATCAATTTGATTCTACTGATTAGAAGTAGAAGCAGGTAGGAGAATAAGCTCGTCATACGAGCAGGTAGATTATTTTCAGTTTTCAATGAATAAGCAGAGTAGGCTGTAGGTTTTCAGGGGATCAGTTGCACAAGCCAGATGACTCCATAGCCCAATGGTAAAGGAACACGGTCTGCTAGGTTCTTGGAGCCTTGCAGGGAGGTTTCCATCCCAGTTGGAGCTAGATGTTAGTGCTCAAATTTTCCATCAAAATTTTAAAGCGCCTTTAGTAAACTTGTGCTAAAATTATCAACGAATTTCAGTAATTTGCCTAGGTCATAAATTTTGAAATCCTCATTGAGTCTTGATGAGTTTTATTCATCATTTTTTGCTTCGAAACCCTATCATCTGCCTATAACCTGCATAATAAAAAAAATAACTTTTTGGTTAGTTGTCATAAATCTTTTATTTTTGATAGTTTTCTTAGGAGCAAAATAAATTAAAAAATATGTTTTTATTTTTTTTAAAAGGGAATATATATATATATAGATAGATATAGATATATATTATTAAAAAATGGTGGTGTGTGTTCTTAAGTGAACCATCCTTATACCTAAGTCACCATCCATACAAGTTCACATAATCCAACACAATCCCAGCGCAAGCGCCAAACCTGATTCCTTTCTACATATTTCATCAAATACCAATATGACCATTGGCGCATATAAGGACAAGCATCTCTAAGATCCCGATGCATGTGGGATTATGCTCTTTGAGTAAATATAAACAAAAACTCTGATTTACAACCCTTAAATGCTTGGTGTCAAGCTTACAGGTGCCAACTACCAGGTTTTGATCCTGGGGTGGATGCTAAGAGGTGGCAAGCACAAATAGCTGCCAAGCTTGTAGGTGTCGGTTGAGCAATAGCCGTTAAAGGTAGAATTGATAACATCTATACAAGGTGTCAAGTGTATGGAGTTTTGAACCCGATTAACTTGGCTGGAAGAGATCACCTACGATAGTGTTTTTGGAGTTTTGTCAGGGTTTTGAAAAGCATTATGGATACAAAAAAGCGAGTATACATGATCTTGTCTGCAAGACCTTCTATGAGTTGTAGTTTGTAGAATTAATGGATACCCAGACTCAATATGTTGGTAATGGAAACACTGTGCCACTAGAAATTGCAGAGTGGACTGAACAATTAGTGGATGTTTTAAGAAAGTTAAACAATCATCAACCTTGGATCACTATCATCAAGCGCAATTTGGCTTTGAACTTTTTCTCTCAAAATGAAATAAGTATTGACACAAATGCTCTTTCATAGGTTGTTGTTCGGAAACATTGTAAATTGACATGCCAATGCCTATTCGAGAGAATTTTGCAGTGATTAATTGTCGGTTGCATGAGTTGGAAAACAAGCAAGAATATCAATGATAGGTGCTTCTAATTTGTTGGCAAATATCCTCTAGTCATCTATGGAATTTATATTCAAGGAGGAAATCATGGTTGCTGCTAATTCTTGTGCTAGCATGGGAAGATACATTTCATCATAATCTGTGAAGAAAATTGTGAAATGATTTTAGTTTATCATTACATGGCCAAGGTACCACTATGAGGACACTTGTATGGTAACAACAATTTGACTTTTTGTCATGGAAGCAAAGATTAGATATATGTATGGGGCTGCTCAGACTATCATACAAGACTATTCTTAAAGGGGGAATTACCATTTCAAGACATTATTTGCAAACCTTGACTAGAAGAAAACACTTGAGCAGGTTCAGATGCAAAGGTCCTACAAACCTAATTGCCAGATATTTCACCTGAGCCCAGATTTCTTGCTTTAAGAGCCATAGCTTACATGCTTTCAAAATTTGGATCCATCCATAAGAGAAATAAGGTATACTAGTTATATATAACCAAAAACATATGGATTGGTTTACAGGTGTTTGTTTGAGAAAATCTGGAAAAGGAATTAGCAAATCAAGGATCAAATCAATATCCCATAATTCTAGCATTCCCTTGACCACTTCTGGAGTAGTTATCTAGCATATAGCAGAGGATATGTGCATAGTTGAAACAACCTTCCAGCGTTCAAATCAATTTACAAAGAATGTTGATGTATTTTTGTAAAGACAGTCACCTACAGGAGTTTGTAGCGCAAACTGTGTTTTTCCTATGTAGTGCGCTACCAACTCTCCAATTTTTTGCGTGGAGGATTTTTGGCTTTGACTTGATTTTCAACATTCAAATAGGTGACTCATGCCCCAGGTGTTAGATAAAGCTGGTGAATGACTTCTGCAGCCTCGAGGAAGCTCAGGTGGAGCTAAAGACTTAGAGTTAGATGGGATACCTATCCCTTAAAATATGATCTCATCTCATCCATTGTAACTAGATCAGATCTTGTAGTTATCAGATCCATCTTTTGAGGATCTTGAAACTAAGTTGTAAAGGCTATTTAAGCCTATGGAAGCTACATTAGTAGGGGTTTGAGATTGAATACTTTTATACACTATTTATTGTAAAAACCTTGATATATATTTTGGAATGAAAAGCCTCTTTCATTGATATTCTTCAGAGTTCTATTCATCTTTCTTTTTCTGTACTTGTGAGTTGAATGTCATGTTCATTCTTGGTTTAATTAATGATTGATGACTGTTATCTTATCTTTGCATTAGTAAACTAAGATCACAAATCTTTTGCTGGTTATTTTCAACCTTTCGCATGTGTTTTCAATATATGTGATGTTGTTGGCATAGTTAGCATTCTCCATACACCTATATTTTGCAAACCCTTTGATCAATAGCTCTTAAAGGCCTTAGCTTGTCTAGATATATTCAATTTATTTTTGAGTGAAGGAGTGAGTGTGTGAATTATTCATCTTTGATCTGATCTTCAATACATTATTGAGCATTCTGATTAAGTTACCAGGCTCTCTTGATCTACAACCTAAAGAGACTCTTGGAGTGATAACAAATTGGCATCATTGTCGGGGAGAGGAGTTTGAAGCAAGCTTCCCTGTGAGACAACATAGTTCTATATTTTGATGATAGACAAAGGCTGGGCATCATATTGGTTGTAATCTTCTATCTGACGACCCCATGAAGGACAAATGCAGTGGCTACTCCACAATCTTCAAATGTCAAAGGCATTTGCTGCTCTTTTGGCTCAGAGGTTTGCACCTTTCAATTTTTCTATAGTTCCTGGTTTCCCACATCCAATACCTCATTTGACAGAATGGGGAGATTTTCTGTCTATCTTTAGAGAGGGGAAAGAAGACAATCTTGCAGAACACCTCATCAAGTTCCATGAGTGCATGGATATACTAGATCTACAACATGAGGATGTTCACATGAGGATGTTCACATGAATATGTTCATGCATTCATTGGATGGTGATGCACATAAGTGGTATTTCTTATTGCCTCTTTCTAGTATTTCATCTTTGAAAGAGTTTCACAGAGTATTCAATGAGCATTGCAAAAGGTACTTTTCAGATGAGTTTTTATTTGAAAATTGTTGTGAGGAATATGAATTGCATAATGAGATTGAAGTTATATATAGACAATATTTTCTCCCTCACAATCTACAAAAACTCTCTAATGATCTTCCAGATGATATGCTTTCACATGACCATGAACTAGAATTGAATAGTGAAGAAGTTGAAGGTTCTCTTACTATCATTAAGTCTGATTGTTATGAATCTGAAGAGTTGGTTTCTTTAGCTACAAATGGAGATGATCAATTGTCTTTTGGTCAAATGCCAATTGAAATTAGTAAGGGTAGCCCACAATTTTCAGATTTGCAGACAAAGGGAAATTGCAGCAACTATGAGGAGCTGGATTTTCAGAGATTATCCATTTTCAAGGTGGAACAACAGGAAGACTATAAGTATGAGTCAAATTTGACACAACATTTGACGATTTGTTCAGATCTTGCTTTAAATCGGGATGTAGATCATATCATTGATTATATTCTAAGTCATTTTGAGCAAGAAGCAATGGATGATTGCCTAAGAAACTCCATAATTAAAGATGATCATAATCAGAGTTCTTTAAATTCTGTTATGCAATCATCATATGATCATTTTGGTAAAGAAGAAATTGTCATTTGTGATGATAAAAAATTTCCCTTGGAAGATCAAGGAGGACATCTGTTTTCAAGCAAAAGGGAAAACATACATGAGCAGTCAATGGTTTTGAATCAGTATAATTGTGATCTCAGTTTTGACAAACCTATGGCAACCTTACTTGAGTTTTATCTCTCAGACTCTCTTAAGTTTTCAGATTTTATCATATCACTTGCATTTGACAGTGAGTGTGATCTCCTGGAAGACTTTTTATGGTCACTGTTATGCTTTTATTATTATTTTCTAATTAGTGGTATAAAAAGAAGTCTTCCAGTCACGAGTTTACTTGTATGACTTCATTGGAAGCGTGATTTCACTTGATCAACAAGAAGTACAGTTGATTAGAGTAGGAATGTGCATGAATAAACTCAATAGTTGAGCATTGGTTTTCAATTTCAATGAATAAGCAGAGTTTCACTCGGTACATCAAGAACAAAATGTAAGTGACAGATCTTGAAAGCTTGTAAAGGATTAGTTGTACAAGTTTAATACTAGATGACTCCATAACCCAATGGACTAGGCACTATAGAGTCCAAGATGTATATTTTTGAAGAGTGGTTTGATCTCATAATCATAGCAGGTTGCAGGGTTTCAGATTGAACAGAAAGGCACAGGGTCTGCTATGTTCTTGGAACCTCACAAGGAGGCTTCCATCCCCAATTAGAGCATGATGTTATCTCCCAAATAAAATTTCATTTTATTTAAGTCTTAGGTGGTTAATTGAGTTTTTAGTCTCTTGAGTCATTCAATAAATGTGTCCTTCATTGAGTCCAGTCATCAAGTTTTGGTCATGTCAAATTATTTTGGTAAATGACTAAGTGGTCATTAAGGTCATTATCCTAAGTTTTATTGCTAAAGTCAAGTCATCTTTTTCTTAAGAGTGAGTCACATGTTATAAGAGCCAGTCATGGTCCATGATGACCCATAATTACACATCAGATCATAACTTGACCTTTTATTTGTCATTATTCTCCATGATGACAAGTTGGTAGCACAAACAACTAGTTTGCCATCATGTGCGCTACCAACTTGTAAGAAAGCTCTGTTTTTTCATTTGAAGACTTTTGAAGTAAAAAAGGTAGATCAAGAAAGTTTTTCAAGGTTCTTATATCATCATCAAGTCTTGAGATCCTCTTCTAAAGCTGCAACTCGCCATCAACGGAAAACTACTAAGGTTTGCAAAGAAACAAAGAAAGCTTTTGTCCTTAGGGTTTTGGTATGCAACAACCTACAATGAAGATATACTATGTTTTAATGATGTATGATTTGATTCCAAAGGAATATTCATATGGTATCAACATAGAGGAACCTTCTTATCAGTTTGTGTTGAATATCAAAAACCCCAGAAAGTGCTAAATACATAAGAAATGCATATCACAAGCATACTCTGCTTTTAGAGTTTATTGATGGAATTTGTCAAAGAGGGATATGTTTACAGTGACAGTATGGAAAATGGTTCTCTTCAGGGTGTAGGGTATTCATCTTCCAAGAAACAATTCCAGAGGCATTGAGTGTTTGTATAAATCACTTGGAGTATTACATTTTGGCATAAACCTTTTTTGTAAAATGAAGTATGGGGAAGTTTAAATGATTAAATCTGATATATTGCAACATTTAATATGTTGTGAAGTCAAAGTTCAGGTCTTAAAGCAACCTTTTCCAGCATTCATTTCAGGTTTTCAAATAATTTTGGACAAAATTGTTGAAAACAATCACCTACAAGAGTTTGTAGCGCAAATTGTGTTTTTCCTGTGTATTGCGCTACCAACTCTTCAAACTTTCAACATGGATGAGATTTGGTCAAAATTCGACTTGGAAAGAGGATTTTTGGGTCAATATGGCCACATGTATTTGAAGATAAGATCACCCCCCATCAAATCGTGTAGCTGGCACTTTGTTTCCTCAATGGAAACATTCTAGGGATCAAATCCTAGATTGTAGGAATATGACTAGATTTTGGAAATCTATGTTTTCCTGTTTTAGTCATCTTTTTTGGAGATAGATTCTGATGATATGGAAAGGTATTTTTGGAAAGTTAGAGAGGTTTTTCACAAGCACAATATCCTCTGAAAAAACCTCTCCCAGTTTTCCAACAATTGTTTGGATTCAGAAGATATAGGTGAATCTTTGAGCATCATTTTTCAGAAATTTCACAGTTTGTATTTTCCAGCCACCTCACAAATTCAGATTTGAGTTGGATATCTTCAACAAACTACAGATAGGTGAAGAGGTTATGAGATCCATCTATTCTGGATCTATATGAGCATGTAATCTCTATATAAATAGGACCAAAGGGAGGAACTAGAGGTTCAAACTTGGAGAGCTTTGAGATACTTTTTTCTTGTAAAGACTTTGATATATACATTGGAATGATAAGATTCTCTCACTGATATTGTTCAGACCTTTGTTCATTTCCTTTATTCTGTACTTGTGAGTTGAATATCATATTAATTTCTCTTGGTTACTTAATGATTGATGACTGTCATCTTATCTTTGCATTAGTAAACTAGAATCATAAGTATTCTTTACTGATTATACTCAACCTTTCATATATATTTTTAATGTATGTGATGTTGTTGATATAGTTAGTATTCTTCACCCATATGAGTTTAAAAACCATCTGATCAATACCTTTTGAGAGACTTGTTTTGTCTGAGTATGTTCAAATTGCCTTGAGTGGAGGAGTGAGTGTGTGAGTGATTCATTTTTTGATCCAATTTCCCATATATTATTAAGTATTTGATTAAGTTACCATGCTCTCTCGATCTACAACCTAGAGAGACTACTGGAGTGATAACACCTTCT
>JASDQU010248071.1:3175-14366 GCA_032191745.1 Picea mariana
GAGAGTTGTGATGTGATTTCAAGATTACGGGAGCGTGAGGTTACCAATCCAGGAGCGGCGAGAGACAGGTTAGTGGTCCTATCGTCCTACATTTTGTGAAGTTGATAGATTGTAGGTAGGAGTTGTGCGTAGGGTCTTACAGGGGTTTTTATGGGTAGGGTCCCATAAGTGCGCGAGAAAAGGGGGAATACCTACGCATGTGTGCACGGGTAAAACTCAGTTTCCTGCACATTATGTGTGGGTTTTTTCCTAACAGTCGTGCATTGAGGAGAGCACGATAGTTGTGCATGTGGGCGCATGAGTAGGACAGACATGTGTGCATAGGGTGTGCGCTTGTATGAGTGACAGTTGTGCACCCATGCGCGGTTGTGGTTGAGACAACTTCGCATTATTGCGCAGGTGTTTGAAGAACAGTCATGCATAGATGCGCAACTAGATGGGGGAAAGTCATACACTATGTTCAGTCTTGGGGGTGTATGACCTTTTGATATTTATAATTTTTTATGGATGATTAGGTGTTCCTGGGTGAATGCAAGTGATCAACAGAGTTTGGATCATGATGTCGTTCCACTAGCGAGAGTGGGACTGGGATTGAATGAGAGAGGCTGCAAGGGAGAAGCCTGGTGTACGCAGACACTTGGCAGCTTGCAAGTTGCTCAAGTTTTTCAACTGTCCCCTGATACGGTCGCAGGAGTTCTACTCTAGTTCTTGATCAGGATGTGGAGCACTGATTTTTTGTACTTCGTGGTGAGGAGGGAGCAATTGATGTTCTCTGCGACATAGGACATGTACTTTTTGACAGGACTCCCATTCCATGGGACAACATTGGTTATGGATCCCCATCTTCCAAGGGAGGATAGGGTGGAGACCATGCCGGCGCGACATTGTTATGGGCCGAACCCTATGTCAGGTTCGGTCATGTGGATTGAGCCCATCGATGATTTGTTGAACGAGCGCATCGCAGACATGGTGGTGAGGATATATGGATCCTTGGGCACTCAATGGATCACTGGTGGTCAACTGAGGGTGGTGGAGGAGTTCCTAGACGGGGAACTGTTTGCATAGCGTGTGCTGATGCACACTGGGATGATGTCCCAACTGAATCGGTGTCGGCGTACCGATTCTGATGATTTTTCCTATGGGTCAGTGTTGGTGGCCTGATTATGGAGAGGGTGCCTCTATTTCACCCGTAGATTCTAATGGAGTTAGCGTCACGGTGAGATCCATGATTGATGCGATGGGAACATGTGTTGGTGCGACATGGAGGAGGGGAAGGTGGACACTACTTCTCAGCCACAGTTTCTTGAGTGTGGTGTCTTATGCCACATGTGATTATACAATATCCATATGATGGCATGGATTACATATAGGGCCCCGACATGGTGCTACCTCCTAGGGAGGACTGGGACCATAAAGGTACGTGTTGTATCTATTTTTGTGATTTTGGTAGATAACATTTATCAGACATGTATATGGATGATGACATTATATCGGTGTTGTTTTGCAGATGTTGAACTCTAGGGTCGAGAGGTAGAGATCGTCATGGATCTAGCTTGATGGGAGTGAGAGTGACATGAGCCTGCAGGTACGAGGGTTGGGCAAAGGCGTCGACGGGATGACGTGGGTGCAGGACCAGACAGAGAGCCCCAGGGAGATGTTGCAGTCGTCTTAGAGGATCTGTGGGAACGGTTTGAGTGGGTTTTGCAGGTGGTACCAGAGGGTGTATGGGCCCATATCTAGGATGACGAGGTCCTGGACTAGTGTGTGGGAGCACCGGTAGAGTGGTGGGCGTTGATCCGCAGATAAGAAGTGGTGGGGGCAACGATGACTGGTCAACTACCTCCTAGAGTTGGAGGGCCCCCAGCTGGTGGGGCACCTCCGATTGACAGAGGACCTAGGGGGGGGGCCTTTAGGGGCACATTTAGTGCCGAGTTTTGTATGTATGGGTTTGGGAGCTCAATTTTGTAGAGGGTAGTTGATACCCATTTTTGTACTCATAGTGATGATGGGGCTCATGATCCTACGTGCAATTGTATATCTATTTTTTGTAAAACATTTATGACCTTGATGATATATATGATGGATACATTGATCATTCGTGTCTTTGTGTTTTGTTTTTATGATGTATGATGTCTATTGCTATCTGTTGACAAATGTATGATATTGTGTATATGGTGTTTTTTAATGTGATAAATTCCAATCTAATACTAGGTTAGCCATGTGATCTACTACTTAATTGAGGTTTCTTGGAATATGTGTACATGTGATGTAATCAAAGTTACAAGATAGGAGTATAACTTGCATCTATTTGCAAAAGAGGCAAGGATTGTGAACATGATACACATTGTTGAGCTGCAGGACGACAAGCTGGGAATCTAATCAAACGCTAAGGTGATGAATGTGGCAGTGACTGGCCTCGATGAGGAGACCAATGAAGGCATCATATTCAACTTGGTTATTGGTGGTCGGGCCTAAGAATATTACACTGGAATGGAGTAGTATATGTGAGGGGGTATAGAGGGCCCAAGCAGCCGAAGCGAGATTCTGGTTCCAACGGCTAGCCCCATCAGCGTAATCAATGTGGTAGGTTGATGGATGATGCATATTTCAATAACACGAGTGATAGATCAGACATGAGGAGTGGTGGAAGTAAAGAAGACTAACAACTCTATAATTTTTTTCAAAGAGAAAACTAGGGTAGGGGGGCTACACTTAGGCGTAATTTTTTTTTCAAGTATAACCCGTTGACGGGTTCCTTGAGAGGGAAGCCTTCTAGAGAGGCCAAAATGTAGGTGTCTTTATTGAGGACATGTTGGATGATGAAGGGGTTGTGCCATAATGACTCGAATTTCCCATGGCTAAGAGTGTCATGGGCGATATCATAGGCTAACAGGAGATCACCTTCGTTGAAAGAGCGAAGGTTGACATGGCGGTTGAAGATGGATTTGGACCATTTTTTAGCTTCTTCATTGTGTTGTAATGAGGATTGACGGTCTTCATCAAGTGACTTTAAGGTCAACATGTGCTTCTCCATTGGAGCAGTGTTAGGTAAGAGCTCTATGGAAGTGCGTAATGTGGGGATTTTGCACTCGATAGGGAGGGTGGATTCAATCCCATGGATGAGGTGGAACGGTGTAAAAATGGTGGCAGTTTTGACTGCCATGCGATAGGCCCATAAAGCGGAAAAAAACATATGATGCCAGTTGGTATTATGTTTGTTGATGGTGCGTTGGACCATGGTTTTGAGGAATTTATTGACAGCCTCAACCTGCCCATTGGACTAAGGGTAGTATGGGGAGGAAAACTCATGGGTGAAGCCTAATTTTGAGGAGAGTTCAATAAAGATCTCATTCTCAAAATGTTTACCATCATTGACAACTAACTGTTGCGGGACTCCGAACTGGGTAGTGACATGGTTGAAGAAAAAATGCGTTGATGTGTCAGCAGTGTTGTTAAATGTGGGCATGGCTTCGACCCATTTGGTAAAATAATCGAGTGCCACGACAATGTACTTGTTTACATTACTGGATAGAGGATGGAAAGTCATGAAGTTTATGCCCCATTTATAGAATGGGCTAGCTGTGATAATTGGGTGTAGAAGAGCGGGTGGAGGTCGTGCTTTGTTTGCATAAAGCTGGCATTTATCGCATCGCTTGACAATATGGATGCAGTCATGAAACAAAGTGGGACAGAAGTAGCCTGCTCGAATGGTTTTTTGGGCAGTGGATGTACTCGAGAGGTGACCACTGTTGTGGAAATCATTCAAGACTCTGTTGGCTTTGTCAATGGTAAGACATCGCCGAAGGATGGTATCGACCCCTCATCGGTAAAGAATGTCCCCGATGAGGAGGTATCGGGGAGCCTGATGGCGAATGCATCGACGATCATCCCGAGAGAGGTGAGATCCAAAATTTTGTGTACAAAGGTAGATGAGGAGGTCATCATACTAGGGGTCGTCGGAGGGAATGAATAATAGGTGTTCGTCGGGGAAATCCTCGTTGATGGAGGAATCTTTGGCATCTGAGGGAAAATCCGTAATGTGTTCAGCTAGGACTAGAGATTTCTTGCTTTTGGGAGTGGAGAAATATAGATCGTATTCTTGGAGGATAACGATCCATCAGACAAATTTGTTGTGGATATGTCGTCGACTAAGCAAGTACTGCATGGGGTTGGAATCTGCTACGATCTTGGTAGTGTGAAGTAGAATATAATGTCGCAGTTTCTGGACTACGAGGACACCTACTAACATGTTTTTTTCATCATTATTATACTTTAAGGGTGGTCCTGAAAAGTTTTAACTAATGTAGTAAATCACATGTTCATGCTCGTCATCCCCTAATTGGACGATGACTCCTACGACTAAAACAATAGAGGATGATAAGTAGAGGATGTAATCGTGATCATAGTCAGGGGGAATGATCAAAGGGGCATTGGATATAGCGGATTTTAAATTATAAAATGTTGTTTGAGCATGTTCATCCCATCGAAATGAGATATCATGACGTAGTAAGCGGACAAAACCATGTGCGTGAGTGGCGTAGTCTGGGACAAAGCGACGTAAAAAGTTGGCTTTGCCTTGCAAGATCTGTAGTTGGCGTAAAGTCCTAGGTGGTGGGATTTTGTGATATCCTGGACCTTGAGGGGGTCTATAGTGATGTTGTGTTGGGAGACAATGAACCCAACGAGGCGCCTGACAGTGATGCAAAAGACACACTTGAGGGGGTTCAAACAGATATTATATTGGCGACATCATTGGAAAATGATGCGTAAGTCGTCTAAATGATGGGTTCACTTTTTGGATCAAGCAGTGAAGTTGTCCAAATAAGAAAGGATGATGTGAGCAAGATCGTGAAAAATGTAGGTCATGGCCCGTTGGAAAGTAGCACCATCATTTTTTACTCCAAAGGGCATGACGTGATAAGAAAAGGTACCCCAAGGTGTTGTAAAAGCGGTTTTGTACTGATTTGTTGGGTGGCTCTGAATTTGATTGTATCTGGAGAAACCATCCATAAAGGATAGTGCCTCGTGGTCGACACAATCATAAATTATTTAGTCGATGAAAGGGGTTGGGAATTTGTCTTTGGGACAAGCGTGGTTGAGGTTGCGAAAGTAGGTGCAGACACGAATAGTTCCCTATTTTTTGTTAACAGGTACGGGGTTGGAGACCCAAGAAGTGTACGCAATGGGGTAAATGAACTCGACAACACGTAATTTGTCAATTTCATCTTTGATAGCCGCAACTTTGGATGGGTGAAGGGGGTGTTTCTTTTGATGAACAGGGGCGATATCTGGCCATGTGTCAATTCGATGTTCAATTATAGAAGGATCAAGGCCAAACATCTTCGTGTATGACCAGGAAAAAATATCCCAGTATTCCTGAAAGAGATCTTTGTAAGTAATGAGTTCTTCAGGGGAGCATGCGGTGCCAATGGTGATCTCTTCTATGATCCCTGGTTTAATAGAAATGTCAATTTTGATTGTGGGGGAGATGTTGTCCATGTTTCTTTCTTCAAAAGCATCAGGGGAAGGAATAGGGTTTTTGAACCAGTCAACATGCCCTGGAGGAATAAAATCCTTGGTTTTGATGGCGCACAGAAAGGCTTGGGTAGGAGGGTGAAATACTTCATGTGAGAGGAAAAGTGCTCAATGATGGAGCACATTCCAAGGGAAATCAAGGGTAGTCAATTCCTCTAGGATATCTTCTTCGCGGTGAAAAATGAGAGAATACAGGATCTTGGGAGGTGACAGGGGGAACTGTCACTAGGTAAGTGTTATTATCCTCCAGGGGTGAGGACATAGATGGGATATTGTGTATAGGGTGTGATGGCCCGCTAGACATAAACCAAATGTCACGATATTGTGGATAGTATCTCATTCACACAGAGACTGACGAAGAAATATAACGAATGTTAGTAATGTGAGCAATAGTAGGGAGGGCCTGAGGGGGCTCAGGCGGGGATGTGTGGCATACCGCAACTAATGTTTGACAGAATTGAGGTAGAGCTGGGAAATGATGAGTGTAATGGTTGTATCATGAGAATATGGAACAAGTGAAATTGGTTTGTAACCCTTTATTTCATGTGGTTGATGACTTCGTAGTAGCAGCGAAGGTACTTGGTGGAGTGGTAAGTAATGGGGTTGCTTTGGGGAGATGGATAAGATTGTGTAACTCGGGAAGAGTAGGACATATATTAGTGGGGTATCCTTCTCTTTCGCATAGTGCACAAGGAGGTTGAGCGCGGGGAGGGAGTGGGGCTATGGGCTCATTCTTCCTTTGTTTTCCCCTAGTGGTAGTGGTGTTGCCTTTGGTTGGGGGTGAGGGTGGTGTGGCAGGAGCCTGTACTTGAATCTGCATCGGTAATCCCTATGTATGAGGAGGGAGAGATGGTGTAGGAACCATATCGAGTGGATGGAGATACCATACAGGGATGTCGAGAACCATGTTGGGAAGGGTGAGAGTAGAAGCTACCTGGAATGCTTGGAATCCAAGTGGGGGGTGGAAAAATGGGATTTGGGTAATGGCTTGGGGGACTGTTTCCCAAACCGATATTTTCCCTTCAATGGGGGGGAAATCCAGGTCAAGTGGTTTGGTGGTATTTTCATGGAATTCCTGAGGTAGTAGTTCGCCAACTGATGGAACTTAGATGTGGGGAGCAGCCTCACTGAGAGGAGTATGGTCTCTTATATCTGTTCCGTTAGAGGAAACTACTCATACTTGTGTTGAAATATAAGGGTTTAGGAGAGGTGGTGCTCCATGATAAGTCCTCGACAAGGATGGGTCCTTGAATATCCCATGACCAATGTCAATGGATGAAAAAGAATCTGAGCTAGTGTGGACAAGGGGGAGGATGTTATCAATGTTGGTGGAATGATTAGGCTCATAATGTATAAGTTGGTCGATGGTGACGATTTTCCCATTATGGGGGAACAACATCGTACGAAACATAGAAGAGGATACTACCCTCATAGCATACATGTAGCTACGTCCAAACAAGATATTGTAATAGAGTGGGGCGTCGATAAATTCAATGTTAATCATGATGGTTTTTCCCCCAAGTTCTACAAGGACATTTTGGAAGATCCCTTCAGGGGATCATGGTCGACCGTCATAAGCTCTCAGGGTGATGGCAGATGGTACTAGCTCAGGTGAGTCGAGTTTCTTCCAAACGACTTTGGACATGATGCATGTGGATGCACCTTCATTGATAATGCACCGATAAACTGTGATGTTCCAGATCTTAATTGGTATCTGAAAATCCACTAGAGCAGGGAGGCGTGGTTCTCTGTTATCCAAATCAAAAGTGATGAGTCGAGTATCAGCTGGGTTGACTGCCCCCAAGGTGGAAAGAAAGGATTTGTGCTGTGATGGACAGGTTTGGAGGACATCCAACACATACATGGTTGCAGGGGATTGTGCTAAGTCATCGACTAAACTGTAGTTATGTGTTTCCCTAGCCGGAGGGTTATGTACATTCTATCATAGAGGTACACGGGGTATGTGAGGATTTGGTTCAGTGTTAGGGCGTGGAATCATCAATGGTTTTCCATATGTAGCGAGAGATTCTTATGATATGGTTGGGGTAGATTTAGGAGGCATGATCTATGGACGGTTGTGTGTTTGTAGAAGAATTTATTCCTCACTGGTATGGAGGATATTGCGATCGACCGGATTTCCAGGTTGATTGGGAATTGAGTTGTGATATTGCCCCATTTGTGGTGGGGCTGAGGTTATATCTTGTTGGGTATTCATCACACCTAGGTGTGGAATAATGTTTTTCAAAATGGTCATATGTGGTGGTTGCAAATAATGTTGTAGAGCCTACTGAGGGGAAGGTGGTGCTGTGGGGAATTGAGTGTTCATGGATTCTTTCATTCGTTTATAATCGAAAATTTGGGGGCAGTAGTGAGTATAATGTCCATACTCACCACATAGAGCGCAAGGGAAGTTAGTTATGAGGTTATTGTTCTTTCCTTGTTGTGGTTGATTGTTATTGGTGCCCCCTTGGGGGTTTTGGTTTCCTTGATTCTAGTTGCCCCCAGCAGGATGATTTTGTTGGGGGTTATTTCCTCCTGGTCCTGGGTTGTTATTGTTTCAATTTTTCTCTTTCTTCTTGGAATTATTTGACTGATGGGATGGATATTCCATATTCAATTGTTCAAAAGCATGGACCTATTGAATGGGAGAGGGTTGAACAAAATTAACATCGACATGTGGTTGTCCTGGTGCAGGAGCAACTTGCCGGAGAGGACCAGGAAATGGAAAATATGGATTGTTTTGTGGAGATGATCCATATGGTGTGTAGGAAGTCGAAGTAATTCCACCACTATTTGGGTTATATGCGGGGGTCGGGGGTGAACTTGTACTTGGTAAAGAAACTGGATGCATCATGGGTACCGATGGGGGTCCTCCCAACGGTGGAGTGGGAGCCACATGATATGACTGTTGGTGAGTGGGAGGAGAGTAATAATATGTCTCTCCATATGGTTGTGAATATTGATTGGCACCATAAGTAGGTGATGGGTGGCCGTAAGGGTTGAGATGTGTCATAGAACCAATCAACCCATCCACAGCGTGAGAAACCCCAGGTTTGTCCTGGCCAAATGGTAGGGGTCTAGGTGCATCAAGAAATACTGTGTACAAGTAACCCGATTGGGAAAATATGAGGTCAAGTTGTTGGGCCTTGTTGATGGATTCCTATTCTGATTGAGGAAAAATGGATTCTACATATTTGGCAATCACAGGGATGAGTGATTTGAGAAACCAATCGATACATTGTTCTTTGGTGGTTTCTTATTTACAAAAACTATGTCGTCGTCGCCATTCATGGATGTGGTCGACGATATGGATAACAATGGTTTATTTGAACTCAGAGATAATTTCTAGACCAGTGTCATGATGCACTGGTAATTGAAAAAAGAACAAAAATTCCTTGGCCAATGATTCAAAGGTCACTTGGGACCCTCATTTTTCGTCCACATACCATTTGGTTGATGAACCCATGAGAGTTTTTTGAAATAACCTTAAGCAGATGGAATCATCCATGATTCTTTTTGAAGAGTACCATAAGTGGAAGGTCATACCATGGTTGGTGGGATCTTCCCCTGGTTTTCCTTAAAACTTAGAAATATATGAAGGCAATTTGGTAGGCATATTGGGGCAAGTGGCATCATGCAAAATGGGATCATTCATGAATTTGGTTAAATTAGGAATGTTGAGTGATGCCAAGTATGGCATATGGGGAGCTAGTGGAGGATTAGTTCTAGACATTGTGTGTGTAGGTAATGGACCTGTCCCTTGAGAGGGATTTGGTGGGTTTGGAATTCTCCCTTGAGAGGAAGTTTGACTCCTGCATCCTTGTGAAGGAGAACCAATAGAAGGATTGCCTTGGGTATTTGACCCAAGAAAAGTGGAACCAAGTAGAGATGATCCCAGAATAGTAGCACTCATTAGGGTGTGAGATGGTTGATCTGGTGAGTTGGCAAGACTAGGGACTCCTCTTAGAATAGGAGGGAGATTCTGCAAGCATCTAGAATGACGGGGATTCTATGGTTCCCCTATGGTTCCAACTAGAAAAGTGGATGTGTGAAAATGGTGACAAGAGAGATATAAATGAACAAGAGAGTTTTATATTTTTGACCTTCACAAGATAGTATAACTCACAATTGCATGTAATCAAATGAACATCATACATAAATCAACTGTAAAATAAACAAGCATGTGGATAGGTGGATTTTGACCGCATGCGGGAAAAACAAAAACAAATTCTCGTGTCCTAAAAGACCTATTGTCCTTCCCCTCAATTTAGCACTGGGCCTTCCAATAGCACTTGACATTGGGGTTTGAAGCCACTGAAAGAGGAACTAGTTAAGGTTGAAGTAATCGGTTATAATGAGGGGTAGAGGGTGCATATCTCAAAAGAGCTGGCGATATTTCCCAATAGCCACACAAAATATAATCAAGGTGTGATTGCAGCCCACAACCGCCACCTGGGTACATATCCTATGTTTGGCCACTAAGTACCTCGTTCAAAGTTCAACATTTAGATTTTTGGCCTAAGAAATGGGTCACGGGCTCGATATCCTCACAAGAGTTGGGTGACTCAAGGAGGGAGGCACAGAACAACCAGACCTCGGCCTTTGACCCTTCACGGGTATCTCCCTGCCTTATGGTATAGGAACACTTGACTTTGGAGGATTTGAAAGATCCTTATTCTCAACTTCTATTGTTTCAAAATGTGAGAACCTAATAACGGGGGTTTTTTTGGATGCCTACCCCCGATATCCTACCTAGACTAAAAAATTATTTTGGCACCTCCCGTGGAGGAAAATTTAGTGAGTTCTTAGAAAAAGTTTAAATGAAGTCGGCTGAGAGATTGGGGTCATGGACCAACCTTGTTTGAATTAAATTGGCATGGTTAATTTCCAAAGAAGTAGTCGGATCTTTCAGAATTCCTTTGAAGTACTTTGTTGGTACTTAAAAAGAAACCTTACTTCGACCTCCACTATTCTAATAGAAATTATGTGTGTGATTAGTGGCTTTGTGTGCAAGAAAGTGAAAAGTGTGCACAAGATTTTTAATAAGTTAGGTGTAAGATTGCAACATGTGGACTTCTTGTGGTCCTTATAAATCTTCTTACCTAGCTTACTACGTTTCTTTGGTATGACCTTGCATAGTTTTTAAATCCCTAAAGAACTAGAAATGTGGACATATGGGTCCTTACTTAATTGTTTAAACTCCCTAGAATGTTGTCTAAACTAGAAAATCTTTTGAAACTATCCTAATATTGTAGACATGTGGGCATGTATGGGCTCGTTACTTGATATTTTAAACTTTTCTAGAGTGTTGTCTAAACTAAGAAATTTTTTAGAAACTATCCTAAGATTGCAAACATGTGGGCATGTATGGGCCCTTACAAAGCTTTAAGATGATTTCCAAAACTAAGAGGTACCCTAGGGGGGATTTGTCCTCTCCTAATGATTTTTTAAGGGAGATGAAACTTCCTTTCAACCACCTTTTCTGATTCCCAAGATCACACTAGGGTGCAGGGGAAGAGCATACTTGAGGGTTAAAATTGATTTCTAGTACCAAATTAGTTGATTGTGTTTGAAAAAGAAATAACTTCAACTCAAAATTTTAAATGCCAAATGATCCATCCATGTGGAAACAAAGTAAAGAGAAGAATTGTGATTC
>JASDQU010248072.1:8302-22965 GCA_032191745.1 Picea mariana
CGGGGAGATTAGAGTCTCTCTGGTGATAATATTTTTGTATGCCTTGTCAGGCGACATTGTATGGGTGGAAAGACCTAATATTTTTCTCTTCTACATGCTTTTTGATGTAATACAAACATTTCAATCACGCCATATATATATATATATATATATATACAGTTTCAAGTTTTTACAATGCTAATGATTTGTACATGATGATGTCTATGATGTGTTTTAATTTACATGTAATGTACAGTTTTTCTTTCCTTAAATCTTATATGTGGGCAAGATACCGATCCATGATAAAATTAGCTAATGAATCCGAAACACTATTAAGTTCTATTGGAATATGTCTATATTCAATGTAATCGAACATTCGTTCAAGACGATGAGCTTGTAAGTGTAGACATAGCAAGATAGGACTACGGATAGTGTAGATATGGTTGAGTTGATAAACCACGAGTTGGGAGTCTAAGTACACAACGATACGAGAGATCCCTAGGGAGGAGGCTTGGGTCCACAGTCTGATGACAGCGTGATATTCTGCCATATTGTTGGTTGCTGGTCCTAAGAAGATGCCTCCTGAACTCACCACCTTGTCAAACTGGTAAATAACCCATGATGTCGAAGCAATGTTCCGGGTATGTCGGCTAGCGCCATCCACGAACCCAAAAAAGATAGGAAAGGAAGACATCATCTGCGCATGAAAACACAAGAACAGTCATGAGTGGCAACGGTAAAGAATCGAGCACGCGAAAGAAATAGACATACCAAACTAAAATACAATAATGTACAAAGTACAGATGCTAGGTGATCTAGGCATAGTACGTTTTAAGGTAAAGCCCGTTTCGGGGCTCTCCCAGGGAAATTCCATTATGATCAACTAATTCGTAGGCACCTCTATGTAGGACATGTTTCACGATGTAAGGACCGTGCCACATAGGTTCTAACTTTCCTGTCCCCAATTTATCATGAGCTTGGTCGTAAACGAGGACTAAGTCTCCTTCTGCAAAAGTCCGAGGGTGGACGGATTTGTCATATTGACTCTTAATTCGTTTATGATGTGCCTCATTGGCGAGAGAAGCATCGCGACGTGTTTCATCCAATTTGGATAGATACAAGAATCGTTCTTCTTCAGCAGAAGTATGGGGCAAGAGTTCTACTTTCAATTTTAGTGATGGAATCTCACACTCGATTGGTAGGACGGCTTCAATGCCATAGACTAATTGGAAAGGAGTGAATCCAGTTTAGGATTTCACATAAGTGTGATAGGCCCAGAGAGCGGAGAGCAGTTGTAAATGCCATGATGTTTTGGTTTCCCCTACCATGCGTTGGATCATGGTTTTTAGGACTTTGTTGATAGCCTCAACTTGTCCGTTCACTTGAGGGTAGTAGGGGGATGAGTTTTCAAGGCGAAAACCCAATTTGACATGTAACTCACTCATCATCTGGTTTTTGGAGTGTGCACCATGGTCAGTGACAATGGAATGTGGTACACCAAAATGAGTTATGATGTGGTTGAAGAGGAATAGAGCTGCAGTACGACCATCATTCAGGAAGGTAGGCATAGCCTCAACCCATTTAGTGAAGTAGTCGACGACGACGATGATGTAATCGTGCCCCCCGACTGAGGTAGGCTTACACTGCATGAAATCGATACCCCATTTGGCAAAGGGGACGATGGTGATAATAGGGTGCAACACAGTAGGGTGGGTGCGTGCCTTCTTGTTAAAAAGTTGGCAGGGTGGGAATTTTTTGACAGCCTCGATGCAATCTTTGAAAATCAAGGGCCAAAAGTAGCTGGCGCGTAGGATTTTTTGGGTTGTGTCCATCTTGGAAAGGTGACCGCCACAGGCGCCAAGGTGACAATCGTTCAAAATGTGTTCAGCCTCCTCGTGAATCAGACATCACCGAAGGATAGTGTAAATACCTCGGTGATACAAGGTGTCGCCAATGATGAGATAACGACGAGAGTGGTGATGAATGCGTCGACGCTCTTCGCGAGAGATGTTGGGCTGAAAACGTTGGGTTTGAAGGTAGAGGAGAATGTCTCCGTACCAAGGATCAAAGGTGCTGATGAGGAAGAGAGATTCATCAGGGAGAGAATCTCGAGGTTCAATGTTTTCATTGGCACGAGGAAGAGTGTAGATGAGCTCAGCAAACACCAGGGATTTTTTGGCTTTGGCCTTTGTAAACTCAAGATCGAATTCTTGAAGAATAACGATCCATTTTGAATATTTTCCCCCAAGTACTTGACGTGTCAAGAGGTGGTACATAGGGTTGGAGTCTGCGATTACCGTGGTGGTGCGTAATAAGATGTAGTGGCGGAACCTATGGACAATGATGACGGCTGCTAGAGCCAGTTTCTCAACATGCAAATATCTGAGTTCGGGTCCAGATAAACTCTTTCTCAGATAATAAATCACATGTTCTTCGCCGTTGGGGTCTTCTTGAACTAATACCATCACAATGGTGGAAGTAGAAGCGGCCAAGTAAAGGATATAATCCTTTGTATATTTAGGGGGATGTAACAAAGGTGAGTGGGTCAAAGCGTGCTTGAGAGCATCGAATGACCATTGGGCGGTTGCATCCCAGATGAAAGGGATGTTCTTTTGCAGTAACCACATAAATCCTTTAGTGATCTTGGCATAGTTGCAGATGAAACGATGAAGAAAGTCTGCTTTTCCTTGCAAACTTTGGAGTTGGGTTAAATTGGTAGGTGGGGGTAAGGCTAAGATGGCCTTAATCTTTAAGGGATCCACCCTGATCCCATATTTGGAGACAATGAAACCGAGGAGTCGACCGGATTCGACAGCAAAAATGCATTTGTGTGGGTTCAGATGAATACGGTAGAACCTACATCGAAGAAAAATCACCAGTAAATGATCAATGTGATCAAATCAATTTAGCGAATGGGCGGGTAAATCGTTGAGGTACGGTTTTGCTATATGTTTGATGTCGTGGAAAGCATATGACATGGCTCACTGGAAAGTAGCGCCAGCATTTTTAAGGCCAAAAGGTAGCTTTCGGTAGGCGAAAGTACCCCAAGGGAAAATGAAGGCTGTCTTGTGTTGATCAAAAAGCAAGATTTCAATCTGGCTATATCCAGAAAAGCCATCCATAAAAGAGAAGATTACGCTCCCTGCGTAATTATCGACGATTTGATCGATGAAGGGCGTAGGGTAGTTGTCCTTGGGACAAGATTTGTTGAGATCTCAATAGTCAATGCAAACATGGATGGTTCCTTATTTCTTGGCAACCAGAACAAGGTTGGAGACCCATTCGGTTAAAGGGACGGGATAGATGAAGCCAGATTTTAGAAGTTTTTCAACTTCCGCCTTTATAGCTGCGATTTTCTTGGGATGAATCAGGCGAAGATTTTGTCGAACTGGTTTTGCGTCAGGGTAAGTTTTGATTTCATGTACGATGATTGAAGGGTCGATGCCTGGCATTTCCTCGTAACTCCATGCGAAGACATCATGGAATTATTTAAACAAAGCAACGTAAGAGACCACTTCATCGGGTGTGCAATTAGCACCAAGGTTAATGTTTTCCACGAAACCTTCTTTGATCAAAATGTTGATCACGATCGTAGTGGAGATGTTACTCATGTTCCCCTCAGAGAGAGTATCTTGTGTGAGGATAGGAGATTGCGGAGCATTGGTAACATCAGGCGGGAAGACAGAGTGTATGTCTCTGTGAATTTCTTCCAATGGTGGAAGAAAAGAGGATCAATGATGGTTATCATCCCAAGGTAAGTCGTCGATGCTGAGCATTTCCATAATCGATTCGTCACAAGGGAAAATGTGGGAAATGTAATCGACAACAGATGATAGGGAATCCAACCATGAGGGCATCGAAAAGGCATCGGGTGCCAATGAATGCGAATTGTTGGAAGAGGGAGAGGCAGATTGGATAGCTACATATGCGGCCTCGGCTGGGCTGAGTGGCATAGCGTCACTGAGCACATCGAATTCCAAAGGACTAGGTACAATCCAAGGATCAGATGATTCCAAGGATTGATAAGGCATAGTCGAGACCATATTGACAATGACAATATGATGTGCGGTAGGTGGAAGTGGTGTAGGGAAAGTACCCATAAGGCTAGAATATTTCAATAATCCAACACCAACGCTTTCATACGTAACTGCGTGGTCTCCCAGAAAAGGAATGTTGTTGGTGGCAGGGATGCGAGCGTCGGGTGTACAGAAATCAAGCTGATTGACGGTGACAATTTTGCCTTGATGGGGGAATTGTACACATCGAAACACCGACGAGGCGACGACATTCATAGCGTAGAACCAACTTCTTTCGAGTAATAGGTTGTAGTCGAGGGGAGCATCGACCACCTCGACGTCAATGGTAACAGTTTTTCCGCCCAACTGAACGACTAAGGATTGTAATAATCCGTGAGGATGAAAACCTTGTCCATTGAAAGCGCGTAACATCGTAGGGGATTTGGTAAGGGCGAGTGATTTCAAGCCTTTCCAACAGGCTAGAGACATGACACAGGTAGAGGCTCCCTCATCCAGGATAGTTTGGTGGATTTGTTGATTGTGAACAACAACATCGATTTGGAAAGCTAGTTGGTGGGAGAGTCGCGGTTGATGGTCGTCCAGATTAAACATGAGGTTGTTTGATGACTCAGGATCAAAAGCGCCAATAGAGGCTAAGAGCGTTCTACGTTGGCTGGGACAATGTTGTAGAACTTCCAGGGCGGACATAGCACACGGTGCTTGGGCCAAATCTTCTACAATATTGTAATTTTGGGTAGCCATTGAGTTAGGATTGAAAGTAGATTTCCGGATGGTGCTCTTAGGAAGGCGTAAGATGGAGTCAAAAGAAGGTTTCTCAATCTGGAGTGGCCCGGATGGAGGACTAACAGACGGAGGATTGATAGAGGATGGTAATGGGTCTGGCGGAGAACCGTTAGCAATCTTCGGCTTATCAGGTTTAACTGGAGTGTCATATGTCACAAAGCGAGTGGTTAGATTAACCCCATTAAACATGTAAATGTGGGCACTTGTCGAGGCCTCATCATGGGGTTGGTTGGAACTGCCCCCAGGCGTGGGGGTTTGTGCAACCAAAGATTGCTGCTGTGGAAAAGGCTGAGTAAGAACAACGGGTTGTGAATTTCCCTTGAAAAGTTTGGCCACTTCATTGCGATGTGGGCAGTCTCGAGTGTAGTGATCGTCTCCATAAATGAGACATGGGAATTTCGGTTTTCGTTGTGGTTGTTTTCCGGCAGCAAGGGTTTGTGGTTGGGTTTTGGGTTGTTCATTGTTATTGTTTTTCTTTGGTTTATTTCTTGCTTTCTTCTTGCCCCCAAGTTGTTGTGAAGGGGTTGATTGGAACGCATTCACATCAGAGACCTGAGTTTGAGGGGGGGTAGAAGAGGGTGTAGTCGGGCTGGGAGCGGTCGTCGAAGCGGGCCGCTGAATCGTTCTAGTTGACTGGGTAGTAGATTGGGTTTTGACAGAGCCAATAACTCCATTCGCGTGGGAAGCAGTCGACGGTTTGGATGGATCGTTAGTGGCACGGGTAGAATTCGGTATCAACTCATACAGAGTACCGGATTGTGAATAGACTAAGTCTAAGTATTGAGCTCGGGAAATGGATTCTTCCTTAGTGACTATGCCGCACATGGCAACATCGCGTGCGATCTGGGGCAACAATGATTTTGTGAACCATTCTGCTAACAATTGGTCAGGAATGACCGTTTTGATTAGCCTTCGTCGTCATATCCATTCATGGATATGATCAAAGATATGTATGGAAGTTGTCTGAAGAAGGGAGGTTAATAGTTCAGTACCCATCTCGTATCGAATGGGCAGCTAGAAGTGTGTGAGGAAGGACATGGCGAGAGAGTTGAAATCGTGAAAAGATGTGCGTGGTAGTTCAATATACCATTTCGCTGCGGAACCCGTAAGTGTTCGTTGGAAAATACATAAACGAATAGAATCGTCCATGAGGGAGTTGGATGAACATCACAAATGGAAAGTCATCACGTGGTTGTTTGGGTCTTCTCCAGACTTTTCGTCAAATTTTGGGATATCAGAAGGAAGTTTAGCTGGAATAGCTGGCCAAACTTGAGAATGATAAATAGGATCATTCATTAACTGAGACAAGTCTAGAAGATCCAAGGTAGCCAGAAAAGGTAGTTGTCAGTTAACCTGTGGGTAATGTTGGTGTGGCAGAGGGACACCAGTGGGGCCCATCACCAGGTTATGTGGGTAATTATAACTAATGGGCCCTCTCACGTGAGGTTGGTTTTGACCAGAGTACACAGGATTTGAGGTGTTTTGAGAAGCATGTGTGAGCGGAGGATAACCGGATGGGTTTTGCGGGTTATAGGTTGGGTTTGGCATTTGTCCATAAGGGGGTTGTTGCGGAGTCTAAGCATTTTGTCCTGCCAGGAACTGTGGGTTTCCTTGAAAAAGGACGTTCCACAAATTGGGTGCGGCAAACACATTTTGTCCATGTGGTTGATGGTAGAATTCGGATTGAGGTTGCCCCCAGCATGAGGGTGCCCCCTGAATGGGATTTTTCCTCTGGTGGGAGGATGCCCCCTAGCTTGAGGTAGAGTTCCCGGAATTTGGGAACTAGACGTAACAGACTGACCGGTGCTGCCGAGCGGATTAGGACCACCAAGACCAGTCCCTCCGGGTTGTTGGATAGGTATGGAACTTCCCGGTATAACTTGGGTAGTAATAGCTTGGGCAGTGGTGGAAGTGAAAGCATTCAGTGCCCTGAATCCAAAAGGGAGTGTAGGTCTTGGTGTTATAGGTGTGCCAATCGCAACTTGATTGACCACCGCGTTACCGACGGGAATAGCCGGAATGTGAGGGACCATTGTAGAATGGGCCGTCTGGAGGGGAAGAGTAGACCTTGGGCCAACGAACGGTATGTTCGTGCCAATGGGCGGTGTGGTTGTAAAAGTGGTGGTATCGGTAAAATTATTTAGGGGTACAGTGTAGGAAAAAGGTGCATCGACACCTTCCCCGGTTCCATAAAGACCTCGCACCAGGCATGGTGGACTCTGAAAAATATCTGCAGTCCAAAAAGGGTCATCGGCTAGAGGGTTTTGATGAGACCCAGCCGGAATTTCAGAAGGATTGACGACGACAAATTCACCAGTGGAATTCAGATGGAGGATACGTCATTCATATCCCTCCGGAATGTGGTAAGCTTCCGGAGATTCTGAAACAATTCGAAAATTCTCCAAAGGAGTGGGAACTTCTTCCTGGGAAGTTGTAGTGTTTTGAACCTCTCTCTGTTGAGGAGATTCCTTCGTAGAATGAGGGGGTAAAGGGGTGTTTCCTTCCATATTCTCTGGAGGAAGTCCCTATAGCCTCCGTGAACGATGTGGAGGGTCGATGCTGGCGAAAAAGAGTCGGTGAAAGAGATCTATGGCCAAATACCAAAAAGAAACAGCATACGCTAATAAAAATCTAAGAATCACAACCAAGCAAACATGACCTTCTTTTGATGACCGTACTAGTTGGTGATGAAATCCAACATCGCGTGATCAAGTCCAGAAGGGGCGGGGATAGGGTGGAACAGTTACAATGGCGACCTGCTTAACAGACTTATGCCTTGGTGCAAGCTTCCATGCAGTAATTGTGGATTTACCCTCCAAGGAGCCCGAGTGAGTTTGACCAATGTCTGCTCCAGGTATAGTGAGACTTCCCATCACTGTCACCTTGTGTAAGACCCTAAAGATTATGGCCACTAAGGTTACCAATTTGCAGTCATCCCCTGGGCGGGAACAGTCGACAGTCCGATCCGAACGTACGGGCAGGGTATCGAGCCTGAAATCAACTAAAAGGCTTCCACGCAGTAATTGTGGATTTACCTTGAAGTGACCCCCATAATACGATCTGACCACCACAATCAGTTAAACCACGGAGGGTTAGTCCCCGTAGCTCACCTGAATGCGACCTCATGCGTAACCCCTGTGTGAGAGGGGGATCCCAGGCAGACTTATACGATGATTGGATTTGACTCTCCCTAACTCAAGATGCTACTATTTGTTTTGGAAAACTTTGGAGAGTTATGCTCACAGCCTAATCCAAAGTACTGAGCCTATTCTACTCTTGGTGGAGGATCCTAGAAAAGAAAAAGTTCTAGATAATTCTTTAATTAGCGTTGATTGTTATAGCTGTTCTTTACTCAAAAAGGGGTGCATGGAAGTGAAACGAATGGAATTATGACTCAGTCCCAAAAATGCATCAGAGATGATAAGCATTCATTTCTTTTCGATGAATATCTATCTAAGGGAGAGAGAGAGAGTTCTTTTCACTAACAAGCACTAATAAGGAATGTCCTCAAACAAATTCTCAATCAGATCCTTATGTGATGCTAAAACCTTTTAGATGCCTTCTAACATGCACAATCAATCATGAAGATGCTTTTTATTGTTTGCATATGAATAATGATTAATTCAAAACAAGGTTCGTCTTGCTAATTATCTTCTTGGATGAATGAAAATCAGACCAACACAAGCAAGAATCATACAAACAATACACCCTCTCGTCGTAATCAAAATGAAAAGCGAAAGAAAAGAAGCAATCAAAGAGAAATCAAACTTCACACCCAAAAGAAAAAGTCGAAGAACAATGATCTTTAACTAAAATCAAAATGAAAGGATTTGTAGGCCTTTGATGACCTTCACCAGAGTTTTTCGTTCAGTTGATGAGGAGAGAAAGACGATGCATGGGTTTCAAACTCCAAATGACAGAAAAAATCAACAACAATAGTGAAGAAGGTTACAAAATCCAAACAGCAAGATGTTTGTTCTTCAAGCAAAAGATAGATATGCAAACTGGAAAGAAGAAGGATTGACTCACAAGGTTACCCAGCAGGAGAGACACAGAGGAAAAACCCAGAAAAAACAATTCTGGAAGGTTTATTGGCCAAAGGAGGGATGGCTCTCTGTTGCCAAAGAAAAGGAGCATTATAGCACTCTATGTAAGGTTGTTAGGGAGCGCTGGCACTCTGCTAACATAGGGAAAGGGGCGCCAGGTTCAAAAACTCCCAAAAATGTCAAAAATTCCAAAAATTGCAATTCGATCTCGACAATCGGGCTGAGTATGATGGGGTAGGGAGCCAATCAGCTCATGAAACCAATCAAAAGAAGAGTGAACCAAGTCTAAAACAATCAAGGGGTAGAACAAGGTCAATGAGGAGAAATCAAAACAAGAAATTTCGATTTGAGGCTATCTCCCCAGTGGAGTCGCCAATTTCCGTTGTAGGAAAATCTCCCTGCGGACAGGTAGATTGCCTAAAAGAGCTTGACCTTAACTCTAAGACAGAAAATGATTAACGTGCACATTGAATTCCTTTCAAATCTATATAAACTAACACATGAGAGGGAAGGAGAACATAAGTACCTCTTTTATCGATGTTTGTCCCTGCACGCTCCGAGTTGCGCTCTGATCCTTTGCTCCTCACTGAGTTCTGTAGACAAACAAGATATGACCGCTTCCTACTCTATTGATATTAGCTTGAAAAAATATCTATCTATCAATAATAATTTCATGTAACATCAGACACAAACTAGAAAGAAACAGGCCAAGCATGTCATATTAATGAGAATAACGACAACAGTACTTACAATCGTAGATGTGAATGTGATAGCTTCGTCGAGTCCTCTTCGTCTAACCCTTGATCGAAAGATCCACAACCTGGATAATAGCAGCTTTAATGATCACTCTCCTTTGGATGACTGTGTGTTTCCTATGATATCATAGGTTTCATGCTAGCAATTCTTCCTCCTCTTCACCATCATAGAGCTTGCTTATATAGGTTAAGAGGAGCCTAACCTCTTGAGTTATCTTTAGAAAAAGTTGAGGAACCTCTTCCTTAGATCATGGATTCTCTGATAGAAACAAGAATTCGAATGCAACTGCCTTCTAATCTTGAAAGATCCTCCCCTTATTCTTCTCAATGGGCCAACTACTGCCTTAGATTAGGCAACGCTCCTGCAAAAGGGGCATTAGAGCGTTGTAGCGCTCACTGAGAAGCTTCAGGGAAGTGCCAACACTCCAAAAGTGGATAGCGCTCCTTCAGAAGGGCAGGAGGGCATTATAATGCTTCTTGAAGCCTTGTAGGGGGGCACCAATGCTCCTAAGACTGATATAGAGGAGCGCTCACCCCCAGAACCTTTGTTTCAAAGCTCTTCTCAGGTGTCAAGAGTTCTTTGACTTCAGATAATCAATTCCTCTTCTCCAAATCAAGTACATTAGATGTCTTAAGTGCCTCCTTAGTTTCGTCCGCATGGTAGTATGCTTGAACAATGTTTGTGACACTTGTGAACAACTTGCAACACTTGCTAAAGTTGTAAGGAAGATGCGACACTTACGAAAATTGAGAGGGATATGCAACACTTATCCAATTGAGAAATTTTGATGTGTAACAATACCATCTTACTGTTACGATCCGGTACTAATATGGAAGAGCCTAATGCACTAAATTAAGTTCCAGATCTCGCCTAAGCCAATTGGTGGACGTCTATTTGCTTTAACAAAGTTATGATAAGAATAGTTTGTTGATTGCCTCATCCTCATGCACTTCGTGTCATGAGGATGAAGCTAAAGATGTAACCGAATGATTGAACTTAACAACTGATTGATTTGCAAATCACTTCACCTCCTTGTGTTTCACGATTAAGACTATTAAATAGCCGTGGAAAGGAGGGTGGAAGTGTAGAAGAGTTAGCATATTGCCAATATGTGAAGCAACGTGTGATAGAACATAACATATTTTGAGTAAAGATTAATAGAATGTCATTTATCTCCATATTCTGATTATCTATGATTAAGTATGAGTTGAGTTGTTAACGAAAGTTTTGATTTTATGTTTTGAAATGTGAGTGAGAGTAATGTGTGTGTTGAAGACAAGCCTCCTGTAGAATTCAACAGCTGACCTGTTGAAGTGGCAAGGGCCCACCGCCCAACAAAGGTCAGCCTCTTCGTAGATTAGCATTAGAATTTGTTTTCCAGTAGTGTAAACATTAAATTAGCTAAATATTTAACTCTGTTAGATGATAGCAGTATAACTTAGACTAGGATTTCCATTATATAATTGCTTAGAGATCTTTATTTGCTCTATTTTTGCATATGCCCTATTTATGTTCTCATGAATTTGATTTCCTTGAGTGATCATAGATGTTGGCAGCAATAGTCAAAACTATTTGGATAAGAACTAGTGAAGTTCATTTTGAACCACAAGAGAACCAACATTTTGACTATTGAACTACCCATTCTATGCTTTGATGATTGATGTGTGATTCCCTTTCAGAAGTGTGGATTGCATAGATAGTTTTCTGGGTCAGATATCAGAGTTGATCTATCAAACCAATTCCATCTCATACTTGCATGTGTCATAATGGAATAGATAGTCTCTCTATGAAAGACAACCAAAGTGCATTGTAGTTTTCTATTTTTATTTGTTTCCAGCATACATAATCTAGTTTAATTCTATACTCGTGACATTAGAAATTACCTTTCTTAATGGTGTCTTGTAACTCTGTTGATTATGAATCCTATATTGATAATTAATGAGTGCATTATACTAAACATATAAGTAGCACAACAATTTGGCGCTGTTGTCGGGGAGTTGCAAACAATAGGAAGTGATTTTTAGCTTAGATTGTTTGCATAAATTTTAATGTTTTTAAAAGGCTGCTTGAGGGAGGAGGATAAAACGTTTAAGACATGAGTGAAGAGCCACACAACCACTAGAGTGGGGTTCTCCAAAGCCAGGTTGCCTTCTTACCTTCTAGATAGAATTAGGATTTCAATTCAACTAAAACATCAAATTTCCATTTTATGCATAGATATAGAGATAACAAGGGTAGATTTGTAAGCTCCAAAGATTCAAAAACAAACCCCCGCCCATTAATCCAACTGACACTGGTGTAGGAAAAATTCCACCAATAGAAAATTCAAGGGGAGCTAGCGAGGCACTAGAAGGAGAACCTAAAACAGAAGAATCAGTATTGGGACAGGTAGAACGTGAGTTTGCTGAACATTTAGGAGACACAGAAAATCCGGTTTCTGAACCATCCATCAGTAGAATGGCAGAAGAAGAAGGAAATGCAACTATAAAGACAAAGACCTTTGGGTTTCCAATATTGGATATTTCCAGAAACATCAACATGAAGAATATCCCACTATCTTCGTTACTGTTGTTGGGAAAAATACCCTACGGATTAGCAAACTAGGGTCAGACTTGCATGCAGATTATGACCGTAAAGAAATCACTTTTAACCTACCACCCAAAACTTAAAACCCCTCTTTCACATACATGCATGGAAAGGAACTACTAACCTTTTTATGGATGTTTGGTGTAGATCCTCTGTTGCGCTTTGCCCGCTTGCTTGCGCTGCTCCTTCCAAAGACAATCCTACAATCAAGACAAACCACTACGCATGCATGCTACTTTTCTACTTGAGAGTTAGAAATTAAGCATAAATTAAACAAATCATAGATAACTCATGCATTGGGATGGGAAAATTATTCTTTTATTATTTTCAAGATGAATCAACTTACAATCAATGTTGAGACCGACCACCGTTCCTTGATCCCGATCCTGGGTTCCTCCTCTTCTTTGTCCTCCAACTGCTTTGCATTAATTCTCCTTAGGCTTGAGGAAAGGCTAAAGGGTTGGGACAAATGGATTCAACAATTGGGCAGAGTTTCTTTGCTATCATTTTCCTCCTCCAAATGGTACCCCTACCCCTTCTTTTATAGGCTAGAAGGAGCTAGGGTTTTGGACGAACTCTCGGCCATGCATGGCCGGGAGTTTCAGTTAACTGACCCATATCTTTTTTTTCGGTCGGCAAGTTTCTTATTTTTGTGCTTTGTTAGGTAAACACGGGCTGTAGTAGGCCTGCCAGCGTTCACACGTGTGCAGTGGTGGGTTAGGTCACGTTTGACTTAACCCAAACGGATTTTCAAAGAGGTTTCTCAGCAGATGTTTTGGCAATGAAGGGATATGAGTTGGCCTTGCTTCCAGGTAAGCATGTGTGGTGCAATTTAGGGTTATAATAAATGCCCCCTAATGTGTGAGGTCAGAAGAGCATCTGATGGTGGAAATACATTACCAATCTTTTACCAATCTGTACTGATATGCTGAATGAGTGAGCCCAAGAATCAGGAATTAGGAGGTGCCGTCTGCAAAATAACAAATGTCTCACAGAGGCGGGCATACCCATGCTCGGGATAAAATAGAACCATGGCTACCAATCAAATACACTGTATATCCATGTCAAATAACTATAAAGAGTAGCCACAAATAATACACAGCGGAGCTACATCTCGAAATCAGAAAGATATACATATAAAGTATCCATCTCTCAGAAGCTGATTCGGCCTTATGGCTGTACTTCAGAGCTCGAGAAATAATTTCAAAATATTTTAAACTCGGGTAGGAGTGTAATATGAGTGTATGACTGCACTACCCAGAGGTCTTCGACGACTCGTCGGTTGTGGACTTGATAATCTTGATGATCGGATTGAAGGCTTCAGTGACTTCGAACAAGGACTTGATTGGACGTTTGGGATGGCTAAGTATGCAGACAAGAGACATATTGTAGAGGGGCCGACTCAGGCTTAGTGACAAACTTCCCTTGGACAATAGCACGACAAGTGATAAGACTCAGGAAACATATCTGTTAATCATAAGTCTACGAAGCATGAGGCAATGCAAACTCTCCATATGTTTGGAAGAGTAACCAAACGGTGGAGGACACAACTCTATATAGCGAGGAAAAGCTTCCTAAGGTCGTACTACATCCCATAGTTTGATAAAAAAACAGACAGATGTGCTTTATCTAAGGGTGACTCATTATGCTGCCAATAAAGAAAATACTTTTCCATCCTCTTTTTGGGGTATATTTGATTTTTTTTGTTCTTTTTGATAATTTTGGAAAAAGAATAAATGAATATTACGTTACAATGGAGGAACGAGTACTACAAACATACAAGCTCAAGGCACAAGGACAAGACTGATGTTCTGGGGAAATGATACTCGGGAAAAATCCTCCAGTGGCCAAAGGTGTTAAGACGCAGAAGCAAACGGTTACAAGGCTGATGGGTAAGGTATGCAAATGTGGTTGATAGAACACACAATGGTAACGTCCTTCGATGTAAGTTTAACGAGCCCAGATAAGGGAATCTCGGTGGTTTTTCATATTTAGAGAGTCTGAAAAAGCCTAAAAGGAGACTCCAGTGGGGTACCTTTTTCGACAATAGTCTAGTCGGTTCGAAAAAGGGGTAAACTAGCACCGAGTAGACGTCAATTCAAAACCATTTTAACGAGTGTGACAAGGACAAGATCACTCGGCCATTTTTTCATTTTTAAGGAGTCTGAAAAAAGATTAACTATGGACTCCGTCAGGAATGTTCTTCTGGACCATTTTAACAAGTGTGAAAGAATAAGGTCACTCGACGATATTTTCAATTTTAGGGAGTCTGAAAAGAGCTTAACTATGGACTCCAAAGGGGTTTCTTTTTCGTAAATTTAGTCCCTCAGGCCCGAAAAAGGAATAAAATTATACTTGAGGATACTCTTCTAAAGAATGAGAATTCAATAGAGTATTCCTTTGTTCGTACAGTTGACCATCCGGACCGAAAAAGGGGTAAACTACCGCCGGACAGACGTGACTTCAAATTTCAGTT
>JASDQU010248077.1:4277-16526 GCA_032191745.1 Picea mariana
AGGAGGATCTGGTATACCACCATCACCACCTCCTTCATCTCCTTCTTCTTCCGGAGAATAATCCTCTGACAAAGGCAGTTCCTCCTCTCATCCTTTGACACCACCCACACCTATGGCCAACCTTTGACAATCCTTCCAGAACTTGGCTCGACCAAGATGCAGTGGCCATACCTGGGCCTCAACATCCTTTACCCAAGCACCTGGAGAAATGGCTCCCTAAATTTGACTTGGACTCCAAATAGATCGCTGAAGATCACATCAAAAATTTTATGTTAGCCATTAGAATCCGTAGTGTTGAGAATGAAGACGTAGTCTGTAGATTGTTTCCCTACACCTTTGAAGGCAATGCCTCTACTTGGTACTTTTCCCAACAACCCCACACCATCGTGTCATGGGAGAAATTTGAATCCTGTTTCCTTGAGAAGTTCGGAGACGACAAGTCTCCTGAAGTTCTAGTCATGGAGCTTTCTAGTTTAATAATGAACCCCAAAGAAAATATTAAAGACTTTAATCAAAGGTTCTTGACACTAAAGAACTGAATCCCCATAGATTCGATGCCTGCCTTACATCAAAACATATTATACGAAAGCCTTACATCAAAAAATAGCCATTTGGGTAAAGTGATCCAATAAAGCCACATTGTTAGAAGCCTTCGAAGAGGTTAGTCAGATCGAGAAAGACATTCTCAGTTTAAAATATACTACTAGCAACGAGACAGAGAGTAGTTCATCTTCCAAAAAGAAAATCAAAATCCTCCCCAGACCTTCCCAAAACAAAGCTCAACCTGAAAGCTCAGATTTAGAAAACTTACAGAAAGTCGTTCAAAAACTGTCCAACCAAGTTATAGATTTGAAAATGACGGTTGAAGAAGATTCTTCGAGCAAAGGGCCTTACAAAACCGCTTTTAGGAATCCTTTTCCCACCAATCGACCTAATTCAAATACTGAAGGCCTAAATCTAGAAAGCCTGCAATTTGCTATTCAAACGATTCTAGAAGCACATGATAACTTGATTCCTTCCGAGATTCCTGAAGAAGTTGCTGAACAAGAGACAATAGAAGAAGATGAATCCTCTCTGAACATTTTTGGACATTTTTCGGATAGCATTTTTCAAGCTAATTTCGAAACAGTGCATCCTTACAATACTATGAGAAAGACAACAAATAAGCCTTCTTCTGAAATCACTACGACTTTGCCTCCAAAATAGTCTAAATCGATTGAGACTAAACAGAATTCAGTAAACCCAAGTTTAGATTATGATTTGGTTGAATATTTAAAGAAACTCAGGGCTAACATTTTTGTTTATGAATTATTAAAATTCCCTTTTCTTATGCAAAAAATGCTACAAAATATTGCAGAGAACAACAGAAATAACAATCCGAACAGTAACAAAGGTGTTCAAAACAACCCCAAAATTTCTCAGAAGGCCTCCTCCAAAACCACATCCGAGCCTCATGAGAAAAGAGACCTTCCTGTAAATAATGTAACAAATTTAGATAAACCAGTTTCAAAGGCTGTGAGTAAAAAACAACAATCTTCCACTGTTAATACTCGCATAAATGTCTCTCCATTTTTGTTAACTTTTGAAATTTTCAATAGGAATGTACATAACTGTATGGTAGATTCAGGTGCGTCATCTAACGTAATTCCTTGGTCTATTTGTCAAAAGATTAATACCGAAGTTCAACCATCTAGCTTGAAAATTATCCAGTTTGATCGAACTAGTGTTAAAGTTATAGGTGAATTAAGAAATGTGCTTATAAGATTGTCGTCTAATCCTAAAGTTCATCAAGTGATTGATATTATTGTTGTAGATATCCCAGAAGTTTATGGTATGTTTTTAAGAAGAGACTGTTCAGAACAATTACACGACTATTTTGCAACAGATTGGTCTCACTTGTGTCTGCCCGAGAATGGAAAGCCCAACAGAATCAAGGCAAATCGTGAACATTATCTGAAGTTCATGGTGACTGATTTAAATGATCCCAACGAACCATTCAATCCTTCTGCCGATTCGCTCGAAATACAGGGGATGGATACTTTTTTCGGTAATTTCATGGCCGAAACCTCCACTATCGCTAACCCAGAACAACAGTCTGAAATTTTGACATATACGCAGCCAACAACTTCTTCTCAGTGGACACATGCAACTGACGAAAATCAAATATGGTCTCTGTACTTTGATGGGTCAAAATCAAGGAAGGAGCTGGTGCAGGGTGCGTGCTCATCGATCCAGCAGGTAATAAGACCCTGATTGCTTGCAGGTTAGAATTCGAATATACAAACAACACAGCTGAATACGAGGCACTCCTGCAAGGCCTCAAAAAAGCATTAGATCTGAACATTCAAAATTTGACTGTCTTTGGTGATTCAGAAATCATGGTTAGACAGGTAAAAAATTCTGTCCACTTTTTATCTCCACACCTTAAAAGCTACCAAACAGAGGTATGGAATTTGATGAACAAGTTTTCTGAATTTAACATAAATTCTATTCCTAGATTGAATAATTTGGAAGCTGATTTGTTAGCTAACGCCGCCTCAAAACTTTTTCCTGCAGAAGGCTTATCTCCGAATGCATTTTCCATTGAACTGTTGTTCAGACTGTCCGTCCTAGACCTAGGATTTTCAAATTCATCATTAGAAGAGTACCCCGTATCATCCTCAGGCCAATGGGACAGTGAAAGATTTCAATAAAATCCCGAAGAATGCTTTAACCAATATCTGCAATGTAGGTAGAGATGATTGGGACTTAAGATTTCCTATAGTGTTATGGGCCTATAGGAAAACAAGAAAAAGGTTGTCAGGACAAACACCTTTCAAGTTGGTTTATGGTAAAGAAGCAGTGATGCCAATGGATTTTATTCTACATAGCTTGCACATTGCAGTAATCACTGATCTTTGGGAATATGACATAGTAGAGGAGAGACTATCAAAATTATTATAAATAGGAGTAAAGGGTATGAGAATTTTTTTCTTGAGAATTATTGTAATAGAGCACTACTCTATTGGAGGTTTCCCCCTCGAAGGGGCAAGTGAACATTGTTTCCTATCAATAAAGGTATTATTTTGGTGTTGTGGTTTCATCTATTGTGTTGTTCTGCTGTTATTATTTGCAATATTTATGTTTTAGTCTATTATAATAGATATGGTACCTTACAGTATACAACTACAAGTTGATTGATCGATCTACTGTCTCCATTAGAAGTGGGATGAACCATCATAACCTGAGGTTCCAACACCCCCCATCAGCACACAGTTCTGGAGGTTTCAGAGGTGAAATTACATCAGTAGGACACCGCCCCATAATTACATCTACATGAAGCCCAATTGTAGTGTAGAGCCTAATAAAATTAAATTCAGACAATGGCTTTGTAAAGATATCATCAATATGATCATTGGTTTTGCAATAGATATGAGCGACAATCTTCTCTTAAACTAATTGTCTCAAGTAGTGAGCATGAAGTTCGACATGCTTCATTTTACTATGGGAAACATGATTATCAACAACCTAAATTACACTCTAAATGTCACAATAGATAAAAGCCGAGGTCTGACTAGGAAATCCAAGTTCACCCAAAATATTGCAAATCCAAATAGCCTCTTTACCTACATTGATGGTTCCACGATACTCATCTTTCATAGTTGACATAGAGACTACCTTTTGTTTCTTACATGACCAAACCAAAGGTCCAATGATAAAGAAAAACACGTAGATAAAAGTGGATTTTTTATCATCATTGTTGTTGACCTAGTTAGAGTCGGTGAAGCTGACTAATGGGTATGAACTGCAACAATACTTGATACCAAGATGAGAGGTTCCCTTGATGTAGTGAAAAATTCATTGTGCAACTTTCCATTGACTCGTGCATGGATCCTACATAAATCGAGAAACCACACTAATAGAAAAGGAAATGTCAGGTCAATTATGATTTAAATTAATAAGGCTACCGACCAATTATCGATAAAGAGTTGTATCAATGTTGGGAGACTAACTATTTTGGGTCATCTTAATCCCATACTAAAAAGGGGTAGCACATGAATTACATTGACCATCTTAAAACAATTCAATAGATCCAGTATATATTTATATTGAGAGAAGAAAAAAACATCAGATAGAGTTAAAACTTGAAGACCGAGAAAATAATGCAAAAGACCAAGATCTGTCATATCAAAGGTGTCAACGAGTTTTCTCTTCAATCTAAATAACGGGTTAAGGTTATTTCCAGTAATGACCAAGTCATCAACATACAACAATAATTAAGGTATCACCACTATCATGTAATACATAGGACTATGATTATATTCACAACGTTTGAATTCAATATTGAGAAATAAATGGTCAATCTTAGCATTCCAAGCCCTTGGATCCTGTTTCAAACCATAAAGGAACTTCTAGGGTCAACAAACAAGATTTTAATATGTCACAAAACCAGAGGGTTGTTCCATAAAAAAATTCTTTAGATAAGTCACAATGAAGAAATGAAATTTTAACACCCATTTGGTGGATCTTCCATTTGAAGCGAGCAACAAGGGAAATAATCAATCGAACATAATTGATATTTACAATAGGGGAAAAGGTATTAGTGTAGTAGATTCCTTCTTATTGAAAAACTCCTTTAGCTACCAAACAAGATTTATAATGCTCAAAATCACCTTCAAAGGTAAATTTGGTCTTACAAACCCATCGACATTTCACGATGTTATTCCCTTGATGGCGAGGAACTAAATCCCAAGTGTGATTCTTTAAAAGAGAATTCACTTAATATTGCACATCTTACTCCCATTCATGACATCCTTTCACATATGCATAAGAAACATGATCACAAGTCTCAAGAACATGAATCATCAAAGCAACGTTGTCCTCATGCTTTTGACTTTGAGTTTGATGACTTGAAGAGACATCACCAACATCAGGACCAACAAATTCAATTGTGTTAGCACCCCACTGAAAGAGACAAAGGGATGGTTAATTGACATTCATGTCAGAATTTTGATAAGGAGAAGTAAAAATTTTGGTTGGAACATTTTGAGAACTCGTCAACCCATAAATCGACTATGCAGTCGAATAAGAAACAAGGTTTGAATTCTTGGTCGAAATCATGAAGAAAGGAATAGGTGGTCGATTGCCAAAAATAATATCAAATGGACCATCCTATAATATACCAAAGGAAGAATTCAACAAATTAATTCCTGAAGACTTATGATCTGTAAATTGTCATGGATATTTCGTTGGAACAGTTCATCACAACATACCTGATAAATAAAACCAAAATCTACCTATGAAGGTTAAATTCCTTTAGATTTATAGAATATTTAGTTATTGATTTTATGATTATGAATGAAATATATTAAATGAGGAAAATATAGAATATTAAAATACATTCACACACCATCCAAAAAATACCACAAATATTTTATTTAGGAAACCCTTACGGGAGAAAACCCGGCTAGAAGATGAGGATGCTCTGCTCTCTTTTCTGTGGTATGGAAATGATGCAAGTACAAAGGAGAAGGCACTTTATATGGAGTTACCTGAGACTTGTGTCCTATTAGGATACTAGAAAATATTAACCCCCTCTATTATTCTCTCCAATTTCCCACTCCCAGTTGCTCTACTCAACCACGGAACAAAATACAATAGTATAGAATTGAACTCCTTCTCCTCCTAGTGGCCTGGTATTTAACATATTCTGATAGACATGTAGGGGTAGTTTTTTTACTTACTCAACCCTCAATTGTGATATGGTTTTGGACCTTCTATAATATTATTGAAATTATATACTTGGATAGTCCCATATGCATGAGTAACGGGGGATGAGGTGGCATCATCTCATACCATGGTGGCCAGCATGGTAGGTTAAATTCCGAGAGGCATAAATTTTTCATACAAGCTCTGATTGACATGATTTTTTCACTGTTGGAAAATTCTCGATGTGTAGAATAATGTCATGTGGTACTTCCTATGCTGGAAAATTTTTAACCCCCAAAAATGTTGTTTGGTGCCTCAAAATGGCCCCAGAAGGTTTTGGCCCCAAATTCTCCAAACTGGGACTTGCCACTAAGATGGATCTGCAAGTTGATTCCTCCAATATTTTCCAATATTCAAGGATTGAGATTTTTGAAAAACAATATAATGATCCAATATGGATAAAATTCTCATTAAAAAATACATTTCTCTTGATAATGATCTACCATTTGACAAGGTCAAATTGTCAATATGATTTGTATTCTTCGGAGTAGCCCATCATGATGCAAGCATGAATATTTGTATCCAATTTATTTATGCAATCATTTGAAATATGGGACCAAACAATACATCTGAATACTCTGAGTGGTAAACTAAGGGATTATTTCCACACCATCTCTTAACTAGAGTCACATAACTAACATCTCTAGTCGAACTACGATTCAAGAGATAATTGCCACAGTAAAAAGATTCATCCCAAAACTTAGTCGGAAAATCATTTTCCTTCAAAAGGAATTGAACCATTAAAACAAAGTCCAGTTCTTTATTTCTACTACTTCATTGTGTTGGGGAGTATGAGGGACAAACCTCTGCCAATATATACCAAATTGATCAAGGTATTCTTCAAACACTTGATAGATCAATCGCATTTATTTTCAATCAATGCCCTAAATTCCTTGAATTTTTCAAAGACGTGACTCCTATATTTTAATAAATAGAGCCAAGTAAATATAGAGAGATCATTGATAAAGGTAAAAATATACTTTGCACCTACTAATGAAGTCTTATTAATACAAAAGAGATCACTATGAACAAGCTCTAGTGGGTTCTATGCTCACCACAATTTGCCAGAGTTGAAAGATGCTTAATAATACTTTCCCAACACACATCCTATGCAATAGACTCCATTAGGTGGAATACATTTGGGTAGACCAACAACCATGTTATGTCTGACTATTGACTTTAGACTTCAAAAATTTAGGTGTCCAAGTCATTCATGCCAAATTCTACTCCGCTTATTGGTCTAGGTAATGAAAGAAGTTGGTCCATGATCTAGTTGAGGTAGGTCATAGAACTTATACAATCCATCATTTGATTTGAGAAACCCTTTGGTGATTATTTACCTATAATTATTCATATCCCTAACAAAGAACCATTTTTTCCAAAAATCAACAATCTTACCAGTCCACGTCAGTTGGGAAATTAGAAATATATTTGCACTCAGATTAGGTACATGATAGATTCCAATAATCCTTCCATGTCAATAGGGAACATCTCCATGATTGACAATATCAAGAGAAAAATCATCAACTACATAAATCTTTTTCTCGACAACTATATCCAAGAAGGAAAACAAAGAAGCATCTTTCGCTATATGATGAGTGTAGCCATAATTTAATACCCACTCATTCTTTGAGGTGTGAGAAAGAAACTCTTGAGAGGTTCCAACTTGGAAGGTAAAATTGTCGATTGGTCAACGTACAATTGACACATCCCCTTCAAGCTTCTTAACCTTCTCTTCTATGTCAGATCCCTTCTCCCAACATTTTTTCTCCACATGTCCAGTATTTTCATAGTAGAGACATGTTTTCTTCTTTATATTCCTCCGGGTGGATGTTGGATCATCAATATTCACTTTAGTTTTCTAGTCAAGACATTCTTGTCTACGTATAGGAGCATTAGAGCTTCTTATTTCCTTATAATTCAAATTTCCCTTTCCCTTGAGCAAGTGAGCTTGATATTTACCACCAAGCTTCCCTTTATCAAGAAACCTATGTTGATCAATAATTAGTAAGCCACAAAAGGTATCAAAGTCATAGTCCTTACCATATTCCTTACATGACTTCCAATTTGTCCTAAACATGGAACATAATTGTTACATAAATATTCCCCTGTGGATAGGGGAACTTCCCCTTGGATTATTGACCCCTATACCAAGACATAAACAATCCTTTGGAGACTATCAGTCCTATAAAATCATTTTTCTTATCAAAAAAGAGAGGATAAGTTAAAGTAGGATGTACTCTATTTAAAACATTTTTCCTAGCTACTCCTATGAGCAATCTTGATCCAAAATCTAGCACAAATCAATACCTACAATGAACAACCAGAAACAAGCAACTTCCTTCTACTCTAATGGATTAGGAAAAGAAAATTCATCTATGCAAATCAAATTAAACATAAAAAATTACATGAAACCAAATACTTGAAGGAAATAAGCCAATTATATTAGATGATAACTTCAAAATGAAACTTACAATCTTCAAATGATGTTGCAGCAACCTCTCCAAGTCCTCCTCGTCCAACCCTTGCTCGAAAGATCCACAATCAAAATAACAATGATTTGATGATTTTCTCCTCTTTTTCACCATGTGAATGCCTCCATTTATAGGTTTTGAGAGGCTCAAATACCTTGGGTATATTTGTAATTAGTTGAGGATATGGCTCCAATAGTTGTGATATCTTCCTTAGATGCAACACTGGAGTTAGATTCAAGCAAACTAACCCAATCCATCCATAGATGTCTTTAGAAGAAAGTGGGATTTCTTCCAATATTTCCTCAACCAACTCAACGCTCCTTTAGAATGGGAAACATAGCGCTACAATTCTCCCCTGATGTGAATAAATAGCGCCAATGATCCCTGTGTATGATCAGGGGAGTGTTGATCTTCCAAAAAGATACCAAGATGAATAATTCCCTAGTAAAAACATTTGTTTTGACTGTCATATGATGGGGCTTCTTATTCTAACATGTTTTAGGGGTTGTAGAAAGTGTTTTCATGGTGTCGATCGAGATGTAACACTTATCAAATGTGACACTTGCGACAAAAGTGAGACACTTATAACACTTGCGACAATGAAAATGAGACACTATCCAAGTGAGGAATTTTGGTGTGTAACAGACTTCACCCCAAAGTGTGATGTCAGAAAAGGAATGTTGATGGCCGAAACACTTTGTAGATTCTTTGAATCAAGGGTATGGAGTTGGAGAAATTGGTAGAAGTTGTAGACGCCCATTAAACAATGTTGATATGTGTTTCATTCTCGAGGCCGACATACCTATGATCGAAATACAATTAACTCAAAGTATGACCACCAATAAATACACTGAGGATCCATGATGATATTGACTAAGGATATGGCCACCAAATATAAAATGTGAATCCATCTCTCTATAACCTGACTTGATCGCAGCCACAAAAGAATACACGGTGGAGCCATGAAGTGATAAGAACATAGCCATAGACCAATACAAAGTGGATCTATGTTAAAACATGTATATTAGTTGGATAATAGCCATTGCAACCTGGGTAAAGTGTATATGTAGATGAATACTCAACCTAGGGTATTTGTCCTGATCCTATAAGAGTAAGATTTTGTCCACGTGAATAGATGATTTGATGTCAAACATGATAGAAACCACTCGATAACTGGTCATTGAGTTATACCATTAATAAGTGCGCGCTAAATCACCATTGATGTCGATGACTCTGAAGGTACTTTTTTAAGTACAATCCAACGAATGTGAAAAATTATATGAAGTTGAACATTCATGGAATCAGTTGGTTAGAGGTCATTGATGCATACCCACTGCTGAATGTGAGGAGGCCTGCCATTGAGGTATGAAGATACCAAGGTATTGATGTGTTCCTAAGTCTATTTCCCGGATAATTTGTTGAAGCCAATAGAAAAAGACTCGTTGAAGGAGGGAATTGATGTATCCCCCATCAATCAACACGAAACTCATCACATGAAGGTTATAATATATAGTAGATAAAAATGGATTGACACGGGTATGGGAACTGGTAACGTTGTATATGGCTGAATTTTGAGGGGAAGAATTCCCTTGAACACTGAGGCACAACATAAGACTTGAAAACATAGATTCAAAGTGAACCAAAACATAATGCAATGAGTTTTGAGGCATTCTTTGGATGGGACAAAGGAGTAGAAAGACTCATAGGATTGGTTCAGTGTAGAGGATTAATGGATTATACAAGTGTATGGTAAAATGAAAGAAGTGTCATGTTTGAGGGAGACTATGAGAGCTGCCTGAAATTTTTTCAAGAAACTTGATCCACTTCCTTCAATTTTTCCCCCATCCAGATAGATGAGTACTTTGTTTTCATTTAATGAGCTTGAGGAGGGTAACACATGCTCGATATAAATCACCTTCAGTAATTTCTTCTTCTATTATTTAATGAAATGGAAAAAGTAAGGGTTCGTCCCTATATGGGCCCTTTAGTTTGTAATTTTTTGAGTCCATCGAAGGAGAACTCGGTTGTTTTTCATGTTTAGGGAGTTTTAAAACAACTTAAAGAAGGTCGACTACGGTGGAGAAATATTCTAGTCAAGATTGACTAGAGTGTTCATTTTTCATAGTTAGTCTGTTGGTACCGAAAAAGGGATAATCTACCGCTCAATAGTCGTCTCTTTATATTTTAATGAGATCGAAGTGTGAAGAAGTTTTTTCAATAGTGTCAGGAGGTCATAAAAAAATATATGCTCCGTAAATTGATGCATAATCAAGTTGTTCTCGACAAAAAAATGTCAGCAGTTTCTTTAAAAATCAACAATAATTTAGAAAACATAAAAAACAAAACATTATAAATGTGAATAAATGGGTGTAATTGACTTAATTTAGACATATTGAAAATCAATTAGGGAAAAAACAAATCATTCTCACCTTTTGTTTTACCATTTTCCTTTTTTTCTTTGAGTTTTTCCCCCTTTGGAGTTATTTTTCAGCATTGACTGCGAGAGATATAGGTGATCATTCACGATTTCCTCTAGATTAGGTTGGTTCTCTGGCCTTTCTCATTCATTTAAATGTATTTTTATCTAATTTCATCCTTTATTTCATGAGCTTGGGCTCCTTGAAAATCCCTAGAGCATCGAACAAGATCGACGCTCCCTTAAGTAATCAAGGGGGGCGTTGTTCGTGATTTCGGTGCCCTGGTATGTCCTCTAGGGGAGCGCTAGCGCTCTATTTCTACTCTCTAGTGAGCGTTGGGCGCAAAAGTTAAATTTTGTTTTTGGTTTTAATGCTGTGAAAAAAAAAATCCTTTTCTTGAAACTTGGCTAATGTGATTCTTTTGTGAATTTGCAGGTTTTCATTTAGCCAATCATGGTTGAATGGAAGGAAAGAGAAAATGAATTCGATGATACAATTGCCTTACAATACCTTCAGGCGAGGCTAGGTCTACAAAATTGTGGCTTGATAAAGTACTTCAAGCTACAAAATATGAGAAAAGAAGTCATTTTACTTGAGTATTTGATCAGGTTATAGGACAATGATGAGAAAGCGTTCTGGATAGGATCACACATGCTTGAGATCAACATTGACGACATGTACTTCCTCACGGGGCTCTCAAAGAGGGGAGCAATCATTATTTTGTCTGGACAACGATCTACTCCAAGGTCGATACAAGCATATCTTTCCTAGTATTATGTACCGATATCATGCTTGGTAGGAGGAAGGATTGTCATTAAATATGTGATGGACCTATCTCTACGATCNCTATTTTATTCACTATCACAAAAATGGAAGGAATCAAGAGTTCCCACCTTGCTTCCAAGTCTTAGATATCATATTCGATTCAATGCTTGGAGCCCTTGATTTTTAACTGGAGTGCAGGGTTCTTGAGGAATATCAAAGAGAAGATCTCTAAGTGTTGAACATGCATGCATAAACAATTTGGATACTGATCTTTATTAGTTTCATTCTTTCTAGAACGAGTTCCATAGATGCAACTGCGGGTTGCATTGATAGCACGCCCCGTGACCAAGCCCTGTATGGAGCTGTGGACGAGTCTTTCACCTAGGTTGGGGAATGAACATTCAACCTTCTCTTTTACCGTTGAATTATTCTCATGGTGGAGGAGACAACTTGTGGTTATAGAGGATTTATCGTATGCAGGAGTTGACTTTAGGGGCATCGCAAATATAGTGTTCCTCGAGGAGGCACAGTGGAACACATCATGTATGAAATATCATAACCTCGTAAAAATGTTTTTTTTATATGTTTGTATGTATTTTTTTTGTTGTACGATGTGGGATCTAAGTTGTTTTTTTCATCATGCAGATAAAGGTGGGTCACGTCTGACGGGGATTCCAGCACTGGGATGTCGTGGAGATGCTCAGGAAACAATAGAAGTTGACGTTGGAGTAGGAGGACTTCGAGAAGTGGAGAGGAACCTCCATGGTTTGACTGTAATGATCCCAAGCCAAATTCTTTCTTGGAATCACTAACTACTACTAATTTATTGAGTTATTAAGTGCATA
>JASDQU010248078.1:5445-15490 GCA_032191745.1 Picea mariana
TGATGAATACGAACGAAGGTTTTTGGAATTACTGAAGTATGTTCCATTCATCAAAGATGAGGCTGTCAAGATTCAGAGGTATCTGAGTGGACTGCCACCTCCCATTGCTGACAAGATTCAATATGATGATCCTAAGACTATGGAAGAAACAATAAGAAGAGAGAAATGCTTATATGAACAACAAAGAGAAAAGCCTACCTTTCGGAAGGCTTGGGATGACCAGAAGAAGTTTAAGAAAGAACAGAGGCAGAAGGGAAACAAACCTCCGTTTTTCAGAAATAGTCCTCAAGGACAGCCATCGTTTAGAGAGCTGAGAATGGCTGAAGTGGGGGAAAAAAGGCCAAGACAGTGGCCCATTCAGTGTTGGGGTTGTAAAGAGAACCACAAGTACAGAGATTATCCCCATAAAAATGGCAAAGCAAGAGTTGTCCATAATGTTCAACAAGATGAAACAGTGGAGGACATGGGCAGTAGAATGCCAAGGATCTATGTTGTCCTGGACAACAAGCAAGCTGAATTTTAGTCACACATGATTGAAGTGGAAGGTATGATTAACAACCAACCATTTATTATTTTAATTGATTCAGGGGATATCCATAGTTATGTAGATCCTAGGGTGGTGGAAAGTTTGCATTTATCAAGAAGCAAACATGAAAAGTCTTGGTTAGTGCAGTTGGCTATAGGAACCAAGAGGAAAGTCACTGAGTTGGTTAAGTCCTGTCCTGTGGACATGAAGGGATTGAGCACGAAGGTTGAATTGAATATTCTTCCTTTAGGCTCTTATGATTGTTTAATCAGGATGGACTGGTTGGACCAGCACCATGCCCTCCTGGATTGTTGTAACAAGGAATTTACTTGCCTGGATGAGAAGGGGAATCGAAAAACAGTGCAAGGAATTCCCAGAGCTGTGGTTGTTAGAGAAATCTCAGCAATGCAGTTGAAAAAGTGCTACATGAAAGGTTGTCAATTGTTTGTAGCCCATGTGGAGGAAGCATCCAGAGATGAATTCTCAAAGATTGGAGACCATGCGGTACTAATAAAGTTTGAAGACGTATTTCAGGAGGTACTCGGACTACCTCTGAAGAGAGATATTGATTTCTCTATAAATTTGATTCCTGGAGCAGCTCCAGTGTCGAAAGCTCCTTATAGAATGAGTACGCCAGAGCTGAAAGAGTTGCAATTGCAGCTTGAAGATATTCTAAAGAAGGGGTACATTCGCCCAAGCATGTCACCTTGGGGTGTCCCGGTCCTGTTCGTGAAGAAGAAGGACGGGACGTTGAGGTTGTGCATTGATTTCAGATAGTTGAACAAAGTAACTGTCAAGAACAAGTATCCTCTGTCGAGGATCGACGATCTTTTCGATCAGTTGAAAGGTGAGAAAATATTTTCGAAGATAGATCTCAGATCAGGATATCACCAGGTAAGAATGAAGGATGAAGACATTATCAAGACTGCCTTTAGAACAAGGTATGGTCATTACGAGTTCACAGTGGTACCGTTTGGGCTGTCGAACGCACCTACTGTTTTTATGTGCTTGATGAATGGTGTATTCAGGGACTATATAAACAAGTTTGTCATAGTCTTCTTGGATGACATTCTGGTGTATTCCAAGTCAGAGGAAGAGCATGAACAACACCTGAGGATGGTGTTGTAAGTGTTGAGAGAACACCAGTTGTATGCCAAGTTGAGCAAATGCTCATTTTATCAAAGGCAGATCCATTACTTGGGGCACATTATTTTAGAAGAAGGGATCATCGTGGATCCTGAGAAGGTTGAGGCCATCAGAGAATGGTCAGCGCCAAGGAATGTGGCAGAAGTTAGATCCTTTATGGGTGTAGCGAGCTCTTATAGAAGGTTTATCGCAAGGTTCTCAAAGATAGCTCACCCTATCACTTCCTTGCAAAGGAAAGAGAAAAACTTTCAGTGGACTGAAGAGTGTGAGAACATTTTCCAGCAATTGAAGCAGTTGTTAACCAGTGCTCCAATCTTGAGGATTGCAGATCCAAATGTGGATTTCGTGGTGTGCACAGATGCGTGTAAAGAAGGGTTGGGAGGAGTTCTCAGTCAGAATGGATTTGTAATCTGTTATGAGTCCAGGAAGCTGAAAGAGCACAAAAATAATTATGCCACTCACAATTTGGAGTTGGCAGCAATCGTTCACGCTCTGAGGAACTGGAGACATTACCTCATGGGAAGGAGACTTGAATTGAGAACAAACCACAACGGTCTAAAATACTTGTTTGACCAACCTACCTTAAATGCCAGACAGAGTAGGTGGCTGGAATTTCTGTGTGAATACAACTTTGATATCAAGCATATCAAAGGGAAGGAAAACAAGGTGGCCGATGCACTCAGTAGAAAGGTGCACAACTTACATGCTTCAGCCATTAGCATGTATAGGACTGATATTAAGGATAGAATTTTGGAAGCTACAAATGCAGATTTGCAGTACAGAGACTTGGTAGTAAAGCTACAATAGAGTGAGAGACCACAGAAAGAGGAAAATTACACCTTGGATGTTGATGGAATACTTCTATACAAAAATAGAGTGTATATACCCAATGTCGAGGGTTTGAAACTTGCGATTCTAAGAGAAATGCATAATGTGACTTATGCTGGGAACCCTCGATATCAGAAGACTGTGGCAGCATTCAGGAGCCATTACTTTTGGCTAGGTATGAAGAAAGAGATCGTTGAATATATCGCCAGATGTATGGAATGCCAGAAGGTTAAAGCTGAGCACAGGCACCCAACAAGGTTGCTACAACCTTTTCCCATTCCTGAATGGAAGTGGGAAGTGGTGACAATGGATTTTATTACAGGATTGCCTAGAACAGGCAAGCTGCATGATTCGATCATGGTAGTGGTGGACAAGCTTACAAAAGCTGCCCATTTTATTCCACTGAAAACTACTCACAAGGCAGCAGATGTTGTTGATATTTTCGTGAAGGAAGTGGCACAATTGCACGGAATTCCTAAAACAATTATGTCCGACAGAGACCCGAAATTCACCTCGAATTTCTGGAAAGGATTCAGAATGAATCTGAACTTTAGTACAACTTATCATCCTGAGTCTGATGGACAGACAAAGAGGGTGAACAGAGTGATAGAAGACATACTGAGAATGTATGTGATGGACAAACCATAAAAATGGGAAGACTACCTACACTTGGTAGAATTTGCTTACAACAATAGGTATAAAGCATCATTGAAGATGAGCCCATTTGAAACACTTTATGGAAGAAAGTGCAATACTCCAGTAAGCTGGGATAATCCAGCTAACAGGGCAGTAATTGGGCCAGAGTTGCTCAAGGAAATGGAAGAGAAAATGCTTAAAATTAAGCAGAATTTAAAAGCTACCCAAGACAGGCAGAAAAGTGATACTGACAAAAACAGAACCCACAGAGAATTCAAAGTGGGTGATCATGTTTTCTTGAAAGTAAAAGCTAATAGAAGTTCCTTGAAGTTGGGAAACTGTGCCAAGTTGGCAGCCAGATTTTGTGGGCCATTTGAAATCCTAGAAAGGATTGGGCCAGTTGCATATATGTTTACATTACCTGCATCCATGTATGTACATAATGTGTTTCATGTTTCATTGCTTAAGAAATATATACCTGATGCTAATCATGTTATCGATTGGAATGTGATTCAGGTGGAACAAGAAGGTATCCTGCAAGTGCATCCTGTGCGCATATTGGACAGGAAAAGCAAACAGCTCTAGAATCAAGCTATAGGGCTTGTAAAGGTCCAGTGGACCTGGTACGGTCCTAAGGACATGACATGGGAGCATGAGGATGCTATGCGGGCAGAATACCTGCATCTTTTTGAAGATTTTGGAAATCTTGTGTATGTTGTGTGAAAGTTTCACTGAGGACAGTGCAAAAATAAGGGGAGGGTATTGTAATATCCCCAAGCACGAGCCCTGTTGTAATCATGTTTATGAATTGTAAATCATGTTTTATAGGTTGGTGACCCAAGTTAATATAAGCCGGTAAGGCTTATGAGTTTATTAGGCCGAAGAGCCTAAGTGTTAAGGCTGGTAGCATGTTTTTGTATATGTAATTATGTAGAACATTAATAAAAATATAAACACTGATGCATGCAGACCGACCACGATGAATGAGTGATGGGGGACTAAGCTTCCACAGAGTGGGTAAGGGATTGAGGGTTGGAAGGTTGGAAAGAGAGGCTAAGTGTTGAGCCTAGGGGCTTAAGTCCTTGGGAATAATATTTTAATATTATTCCAAAAGCCATGTGAAATATATGTTTTGTCCTAAGTTCCTGGAGAGGAACGCATGCTGATGGAGTGCATGCAGCTTCATGGGTGACATGTGTTGACCCAGCTACATGCAGTTAAAAACTGCATAAGTCAGTCGTGGAGGGTGTCGCTCCTCATTCCATCATCCTTTGTGTCTGATTTCGGATACCCTCACGCAGCTCTGAGAACCAGAAAATCGAGACGTCTTCCTAAAGACCAAAACATCCTCCATCTGATTCCGTTATTCGTTTGCGTCTATCCTTGACATACCTATGCACCGTTGAGAGAACTGGTCAGGAGGGGAAAGTCAACTTGTGAGTTCAATAACCCAGTCTATCCGCCATTGCAAAGATGAATCCGTACTCGATCTGTCTGTAGATTGTTGCTTTCTGTTTTCCTAAGTGGGGTTGTGTTGTGGTTATCCTCACCGTGCGGGAATTGAGTCGGAAGGGGCTGAAGAACCGGGTTGTAAGGCCCTTAGTTGAAGAGGCAGTCTGTTAGGCCCATGAGAAGTTATTTCCAGGTGAAGGAGTCTGCTGGGGAAGTGGTATTCTTCCAGAGGGTGTCCAACACTAGCTACGGAGCTCTAAGACTTCCTGATCCGGTCTATTTCCGAGACCCAGAGAGGGAGGTGAAGCACTGATGGACTGTGTTTGTGAAGGTGTATACTCCCGGGCAGAACAAGCATGTGGGGAATGAGAGTCCGTGAGTAGTGGGCGTAAGAAGACATCTTGGGAAGAATCTTTCCAGTTATTCTGTGTAGTTTTCTCTGTAACCTCAGCCTAGACTAGGATTCCTTGCCTCGGGTGGAGCTTAGTCCCAACTTGGGGGTGACCCACTGCTGAGTGTGATGAGCAGCGTGGTCTAAGGCTAGGAGGTTCGTGGAAGGCTTGCACGTGGTTGGTGGAATTACACCAGTAATAAAAGATAAGTGTTAATTTTGTACTTAATTTATAAGTATATGCATGTATGTGATTCTTGCAATATTATCATGTATTCCGCTGTAATCATGAATTACTGTTAATCCCATTAAACCTGCATGTTAGTTGTAATTCTGTGATTACTCTGTTTGGTTTAGTTAAATGTGTGTAATATGACTTAATTCATGTTATATATATAAGTGTGAGAATGTTGTTTCCGCACAGTAGCGTTTTCCCAGTCGTGGGGTTGACGGTCGAGGACGTTACAGTAGATGTTGATCCTATATCCTCAGCTCAGCCTATTCATAAGGATAAACTTCATACTGAGATCCCTCCTGGATTCAATCACCCTTGCATCCTTGAGGAGGTTGAAACTGATCCACAACCTCCTCAAATCTCATCACATCATGTTGTTACTATTGAGCCTTTCCATCAGTGTGTTAAGCCTCATATTCAACCCACTAGTTTTCAAACTAGAATCAGAGACATGTTGTTTAAACCTTTAAAGCTTCCATATCACCTTCATCCTTATCCTCCTGATTTCGTTAAATATCTTCCTCATTTTTCTGGGGAAGATCATGTTACAACTAAGAGGCATGTGGAGGCCTTTGAGAACTTTGTTGGTCAATTTGAGATTGCTCATGATGATGTTTCCATGATATTGTTCTCAAATTCGTTGTTTGGAGATGTTGTTGTGTGGTTTAAATGTTTGGGAGCTGACTCCATTGGTTCCTGGGTTGAATTATGCAATGCATTTTTGAAGTGGTGGGGTGAGAACAAGTCCCTTGATCAGTACTGGGATTATTTTAATGCTTTGAGGAGAGGGGAAGAGGAAGCCTTGGCCGTCTTCAATAGGAGGTTTTACCGTGTGTATCATAATATGCCTATAGAGATCAGACCCATAGAGATTGTTGCCATGGTGTACTATGTCATGGCTCAGCATTCAGAACTTGTCCTTCACCTGAGAGAAAGGAAATCAACATATTTATCTCAGTTATTTATGGATGCTTTGGGAGTGGAGGAGAACCTCCAAGCTTGTGGCAGGATTCAAAGTCAGTATCATCTCAACTCTGAGCGTAAGGCAGTTTTTTCTTGCTGTCCATATGAAGGAAAAGTTGTGGATGATTTTGCCTTCGAAGCATGTATCAATGAATAGCCTTGTATTGATAGAAATCATGTGTATGAACAGCTAGGAGCAGCAGTTACTACTATTTCTAAAAGAGATATTTTTAACAGTTATTTTCCTAATAAAATTATTGATTTAAAGGTTGATCATAGATATGAAAGACAACCCCTTTTTGATGAATATCCTAGTAATGATGAGAAACAAGATTATCTTGTATTTGATCACTATGAAGACAGTAAGGATGATGCAGAGGTTGGCCTTGTCACGGAGGACATAAAATTTGACCAGGAGCAGCCCTTAGTTGAGGCACATGAAGAGATCGTTTATTCGCAGCCCGAAGTAAATCCACAATCATCAGTGGATCAGCAGCCACCTACGTCCATCCTTCTTCCACTTGTACCTATAGTTCATAGTAAGAAGCTATTTGACCCACAGATGCCTGTGGCTGTCATTCAATCAAGTGTGCCTGTAAGGGACATCAAGCAGGCTATCAGCAACTTTGAAAAAGTGAAGGTAAGCTTTCATAAGTTAATCATGTGTTGCCTTCAGTTTCATGACCTTGTCAATGAGTACATAAAGTTATACTTTTCAAATTCTTTGGAGCATGCAGGCTTGATCTTTTTATCAACATTTGAAGGTAATATAGGTGATCATAAGAATGAAATTAGCCAGCTATCACATTTTCATTGTTTCTTATGTATCATTTGCGGTGAAGTGAAGGATTCAATGATCAAACAATTTGAATGGCTATGGTGGAAGTTTTCCTTCACCTAGCCCATTGTAAAAGTCAGTTAGTTTAGGTTTTGTACATAAATAAGCTCTTTCTGGAGCATGGGTGTTTGTTTTCCTTTTTATAAGTAGAATAGTATACATGTCGGCCTTCGGTGAAATGTTTTGAGCTCGACTCCATAACCCAATGCATAAGGTGGTTGGAGCTTCTTGTTCTTGGCAGCTCGCAGGGAGCATGCCATCCCCTGTGGAGCCAAATGTTATCATATAAAGTTGTCAAGGGCCGCACGCTGCAGCCGTGAGCACAAAGCACAACACTCAGAGAAACTCATTCCAGGCTCGAAATCAATGGCCAAAGCCCGAAATAGATCTGGACCGTTCAATTAGCAAGAGCCACGAGTCATCAGATCCTCAGCTCCGAAAGTTTTGCTTAGAGGGAAATGTGGTTTGAGAATTGAAATTCCCCAAGGCCGATTCGCGAAGCAGATCTCAGCGGTCGATTCGAAGAGGGAAGATCTGATCCATCAATATAAAGCACCAGAGTTGGGTCGTTGATCAGGAAGCCTCATCTCAGGATCACAAGATCGACGACCACAGTCCATTGCGGGGACACGATGTGCTCGGGCAATAATTTTCTTGAGCGATCCCACAATTGAAACTGTGGTTTGGCAAAAGTAATACGTGGAAAAAGGTGGTGGATTGCGAGCTCGGAAGCGGTGTGAACCCAAACCACCTTTGAGCAGCCCCACAATCACGTGTTTATATGGTGTCCTGTCCAAGAGCAGCGTGTGGCCGCCCCCTTGACATTAAGCTGCGTTTCAATCCCGATGCAGGTCGTTAATGAAAGTGAGAGAGGTGGTTGAAAACTCGTCTCACCACATAAATGGAAAGCGTGCTGAGAACGGTCGTGAGTGCAGATTGTCAATCCGAAGCTTCCTTCTTGATGGATTTTCCTGCAAAGCACATAACTGAGGCGAGCTCGCGTCTAACATGAGAAGGCTTGCACAGTCTGACAGAGCGGGCACTAACTGAAGGCTTTGAAGGCACTGATCTGATCACATTCCTGGTGGTTGCAATTCTGCTTATATATATGCAGTTTTGATATTTTGTAGAGGTTGATGGTTGAGCAGTGCTCCCGTATTGTAAACTTTTGATGAAGAACATTGGTTCTCTGGTTATGTATTTTTTTTTGAGATATCTTGTTTAATAAAAGTCATCTTCTTCTCCATCTTATTTGCCTCTGATACTGAGAGAGATCATGTTTGATTGATTCACATGGATTGTTGTAACTGTATTATGATAAATGTTTGATTATAGCACTGTTATGATTTTTTTCAGCTTCCTTGAAATTTGAATCCAAGAGGACCTTGTGCTTAAGTTTTTCCTCCTTAGGCTGCTGGAAAATATGATATTCATAGCGGACCTCTACACTTTTCTCACTAAATATTCCTCCTACTCACCCTTACTCCAAATTACTGACTGAAGTTGATTCAAGACCTCAATAGTTGGTGCATGCTAGTCTAGATTTTCTGAGTTAGAATGTTATTATCTCGAGTCTTATCCATTTGACCCCCTTAAAACTCATTTACATTAACTGTATAAACTGATGGGTACTAGGCTTATCCTCATTACAGTTTGAGGGTGATTCCTAGTGCTAACAAAAGGTGATGTAGAAAACTTATCTTCGTCTCCATCCACAATGGTTGACTCGTAGAGCTTCAAGAAATTCACATTGATCATTTATTGAATTACCATACATGTTGGTAAACATAACTTTTTTTCCACAGGAAAAATGTTGCTTCTATGTTATTCATTATGAATCAATAGAAACTTTCCAATTACAAGATGTAGCAAAGTATATGAACAAGACTGCTACATAATTCTATGTGATTGAACACATCAACAAAAAAGTTATCTTTCGGTTTTCATCTACAAGACATAAAATAATTATTTTATCTTTCACAATCTACCATATCCCTTATACTTATATGCTTACAATTCAATATCTTATAAGTTATGTTGATAAACATAACTGTAATTCTTTCTCTTAAAGCTTCTTGATGATGATGTATCGGTCGAATCTGCACAACTTGAGATTTTTATATTTCTTCCTAAAGAAGATGTATCCACACTCTATCTCATGGATAAAATTGGTGATTTGCATGGCATTGATTATGTTTTCCTTTGTACTTCTATTAAATTATCCACAAAGTTTCTTAACCTTGATCATGGACTTTCAATGTGTGATCAAAAAAATTAATAACTTGTGCATGTGCAATAATCTCTTTCATCATCGGACTCTCACGGAGGAGAACAAGCGGATTGACCTGCGCACCAGGGAGTCGAGGTCGTCCCTCCCACAGTTGAGCCGAGGCCGTCCCTCCCACAGTCCGCAGGGTGGAGACCCGTGTTCGAAGCCTGCAACGTCCCATTGATTGCAGAAAGCCACCGCCCAGCAGTCTGAAGAGGCGAGTTGAAGGCTGTGGCGTTGGTTGCAAAGGGAGCGCCAGCGCTGGAAATCAACCCCAGGGGCGCGTTGCGTTTTCTTTTTTCACTGAATTTTAAAGGGGGCGCCGAGAGGGAGCCAGCGCTCTCCCCTTTGCCCAAGGGAGCGCCAGCCCTCTTCTGGACTTACGCATCAAATCTTGTTTTTTTTTCAGCGCATTCGTAACTCCTCCATAGGAGCGCTATAACGCTTCTCATGTTTTTTCCTGAGGGAGCGGGTACCGTGTTTCGCCGACTTTGACAGGGTTTCCAGAGTTTGGGTCCCACGGGACTGGCCCGAACCAAGGGTTTGCATCCATGGCGGGGTCGAGCACCCCCCAGGCGTCCCCTATGCCTTCTTCATCGATCTCGCCTGCTGAGGCCTTCAGTAAGCTCTTGGCAGGTCTCCCTCAGAAGAGAAACACGGAAGCTGCAAAGTTTGTTAAAAAATTGGACGATATTCCGGAGATCTCCCTTCCTCCAGAAACTCCGATCCAGGTTGCTCTGTCGTTGGCCGATCGGGCTCTC
>JASDQU010248082.1:4060-14111 GCA_032191745.1 Picea mariana
ATATCAACATACTCAAATGATCTCCTTTGTAACCTGGGCAAAACAGATAACAAAATGAATGCTCAACCTAGGGTCTTCGTCCCCATCTCAATGTGGTACGAATCTAGCCATGTGAATAGATGATTTGATGTTGAACATGGTAGAAAACTCTTGATTACTGATCATTGAGGTAAACCGTTAACAAGTGCAAGGGAAATCACCAATGATGCCAATGAATCCCAAGGTACCCTAGTACATTCCAACGAATGTGAATAAATGAGATGAGGTCGAACATTCGTGGAATCATCCAATCAGAGGTCAATGATGTAAACCTATTATCGGAAGCAGGAGGCCTGCTATTGAGGCATGCCGGTCCCAAAGTACTAACTAGTTTCTAAGTCTAATTCTTGGATGATGTGTTGAAGTGGACATGAAAAGACTCGTCGAAGGAGGGCCTTGATGTATCCCCCATCATCGACACAAAACTGACACAGGAAAAATATGTAAGATGGTGAATCGAATGAGTATGGACTAACACATGAAATGGAAACTAGTAATACTACAGATGGATGGTTTGAAGTGAAACTTCCCTTAAACATGATGAGGCACGACAACTAACTTGGCAGCATTGACTCGACAAGTACCAAGAATGTAATGTGATGGCAATAAGAGCACTCTTCGACTAGAAGAAAAAGTATGGTGACACATGGAATTGGTATGAGACGAGACGAGACGCAAACATGTGCAACTATAAGATGAGATGCAAACAGGTGCCATGTTCAAGGGCAGAAATAACTGCCATAAAGGATTCCCAAATACTTGACCCACTTGCTTCAATTTTCCCCCACCTAGATAAATGAGTACCCCTTTCTTTTTTAATGAGTTTGAGGAGGATAACATATGCTCGGTATAGCTCATCCTTTGGATGAGTCCCTCGACATGTATTTAACGAACCTGAGGAAGGAGGGGTTCGGTCCCAGATCCATCCTGTATATTGGACTCACATAGGTCCTTCGATGCATAGTTTTACAAGCCCAAATAATGTAAACTCGATAGTTTTAGGGAGTTTGAAAAGAACTTTAAGGCGACTCCATGGATGACTTTTTCGTAATTTTAGTCTTCCAAGCCCGAAAAAAGTGTAAAACAATACAAGGAGAACTCTTCTAATCATGCTTGATTGGAGTGTTCCTTTTTCGTAATTAGTCTCACAAGGCTGAAAAAGAGAGAAACTACCACTTGAAAGACGCCCTTTCAAACCTTTTAACGAGTGTGAAAGGAAGCAAAATCACTCAACAATCTTTTCATTTTTAGAGAGTCTAAAAAGAGCTTAAAGGAAACTCCAGGGGTTTCATTTTTTTGTATAAACTTTACAAGTCCAAAAAAGTGATAAAAGTATACTCAGTCACATTCTCATGTATTTACGAGCACAAGAAAGAAAAAAGATTAAGCTTGGAATTGGTTTCATTTTTACACAAGCTTGAAACAAAATTAAACTATGCTTGTAATTTCCAAAGGTTTTGAGGGATACCCATGGGTGGTTGGTACTCTGCCCCCAGCTTGAGAAGCTAGCGGCTTAACTCCATAATGATAATCAAAGGCTGGAGACATGCCCCCCCAAGCTTTGTTTCATTCGTCAATGCTTAGATTATCACCGATTTATGTATCGAATGGAGGAAAAAGGTCGACTGACAAAGGCGGATGAAAGGAAGGTTCAATTACGAGACCTATTTAAAGACTCGACTCAATGGGAGAGGAAATTGTTTCATTTTTTAACAAGCTTGACACATGAAAATAACTATGCTCATGAAGTCGACTGGGTTTGATTACCAGTCTTCAGTTTCATTTTTTAATGAGCTTGCCACAAAGAAGAGTAACTATGCTCGTAGCCTTTGTTTCATTTTTTAATGAGCTTGCCACAAAGAAGCAAAACTATGCTCGTAACCTCTCCTTTATCATGGATTCCAAGAGGAAAATTATCTAGAAGGGATACATGTCAAGGGACAAATGTCAACCATGGCTTTCGGGAGATCTTCACTAGATGGCAGAAAAACACTCCGGAAGGAATACATGTTGACGACCTCGATAATGATAGGGATATCTGGCTATAATAACCATATTGAAGAGATGACCATGTCAACTACTGGATCTAATTTAGGATAAGGGAGAGATTTCCTCTCATTCGGAGTTGAACGCATGGGACAAATTGTTACATAATTGACCTGTGGAGGGGAAGACATCGTTGGCATGTATGGACATTTCAGGGAAGGTAGATGGTCAACTATTAGATGAGGGTCAATGAATGAAAGTTGGTTGATCGTTAATATGTTTCCATTGTGAGGGAAACATATCACTGGAAAGAGAGTGGACACAAAATCTCTCATAACGTAGACATAGTCTCGCCCGAGGAGAAGGTTAAAATCCAAGGGATCGTGAACTACCATCACATTGGCGTAGAACGTTTTTCCTCCCAAAGTAACCTGAAGCTGATGAAGGATCCCTAAAGGTTGACTAACTCTTCTATCAAAGATCAGCAAAATTCTGAGTCGCGGGTGCAAGCTACGGTGAACCAAAATCTTTCCAAGCATTCATGGATAAGACGCTAAAAGAAGCACCTTCGTCTATTATAGTGTTAGGAATATTCCTATCACAAACCTGCATGGTGATTTGGAAAGGCACATAAGAAGGAAGACATGCTTTTGCCAAATGATTCTAATCAATAGAAATCATCTAAGTGCTTTAAGGGGGTGCCCTCGGGATAGGCGGAGTGCCCCCTTGTCCAGGTGAATCAGTATAAACGAGGTAGGACTGAGTGACATATTCACTCTTTGAATGAGGAGTGGGATATACTGATGATGGACTCAGAGTGACCACTTTGGTACTCTTCAAATTAAGAGTGGGGATGATCAATGACAAAACCAAATTAGTCACTTGGGCTTCACTTTTCAGATGAAGAGTGGGGTTGACGGATGACAAAACTGGATCAACCACTTTGGTTACACTCCTTAAGGGAGGAGTGGGATCGATCAATGATGAAACCAAATTGACCACTTGGGGAACACTCTTTGGATAAAGAGTGGGGTTGACCGATGACAGAACTTAATCAACTACTTGGGTTATTGGTTCAACTTAGGATGAAACCAGATTGACCACATGATCAACCAGACTGACCAGGGATGGAACCAGATTGACCAGTCCATCAACTAACGACGAGTTGGGAGAGATCTTACGATAACCAGTTGGAAGTTGAATCTTTTCCAAAAGATAAGAAGCCTCGTCCATATGAGGGAAAAGGTGAGGGTAATGATCACCTTCGCATAACATACAAGAAAACTTGGCGGTTCTATTCTTCTCACCAACCTTAACATCACTAGTTGACAAGGTGTCACCGGCATGGCCAACAAGGGTTGATGACATGGAAGACCACATTTCTAAGACCTTAGGGAGACCAGGTCAATCCCTTAGAAAGTGGTCACCCTTACAAAGCCTGCAAGGGAATTTGGGTTTAAATTTTTTTCATTTTAGACTTGTTGACTTTATCAACACTCCCAGTACAATTAACAGTAGTTGGTTTCCTGGATCCAACATGACATGATGCAGTTGGAGGCTTGGTCTCTTTCTGATTCTGATTCTTCTTCTCCTTTTGTTTCTTCTTCTTTTGATCAGCCTCGCTACTTTCTTTAGAGCTTTCACTAGGTGAAGAAGGAGAAAGGGAAGGAGACCTGACAGGTGAAGAAGACAAAAGGTCGACATGAGGTTGATTTGTGGGTGGTGTGCTTACATCCAAATCATTGTATGCATTCGAAGCACTGGGAAAAGTCGAGATCATAGGAGTGGGGAACAACCAAACCGGTAACCTGATGGTGAGTTCTGGAAGGCTCAGTGTGGCAATGCACGGAGGACCAATATTTCCAAAAGAAGAAAAGGAAAAAGGTTCCCCGGGAAAAGGGGTTCCTTCGTTGGTACACCCAGGAACTGACGCCATTGAGGCTAACTTGACCCAAGGTCCACTAGGGAAAACAAACAATACACACTGCAAATATAAGAAGCAAACAATCAAACAAACCTTCCCACAATGAAACTACTAGTTAGTGATGAAATCCAATATCTCGAGATCAATATAGGAAGGGGTTGGGATAGAGCGAGTGGATTAGTTACATTGGCGACCAGCTTAATGGACTTACGCCTTGGTGCAAGTTCCCACACGGTTGTACTCATGGGCTTACCCTCCAAGGAGCCTGAGTGAGTTTGACCAATGTCTGACCAGGTATAGCAAAGAATCCCCTTCACTGTCACCTTGTGTATTAACCCTACAGATATAGGCCACTAAGGTTACCAACTTGCAATCAGCCTCTGGGTGGGTACAGTCAACAGTCGGGATCGAATGTATGGGCAGGATAACAATTCTGAAATTCTTCAATAGAACTGAAGACAAGTGGACTGAATGACTACTGAGGACCCCGAATGGATTCAAGATTAACGAAGCTCCAAGACCAAATGAAACCAATCATTTCTCAGGAAGAACCCCTAGTATACGATCTTTCTGTTATGTGGTTTAAGCTTTGGAGGGGAAATCTTCGTTGCTCTCCTGCACTCGACCTCGTGTTTAACCCTTGTGTGAGAGGGTGATCCCGGCTATGCTTATACGAACAATTGGATTTACCACTCCCTAGCACAAGATTCTATGTTTATTTCATGGCTTTGGAAAGTTATCCTCACAACTTGTTCCAAAGCCTTACACTTTAAGCTAATATAGGTTCCCCACCAAATAATATAAAAGTGTCTGATCAATTTTACAAGCGCTTCATTTTAAGGCTGTTGTTTACTCAAGGGTGCAAAAGTGAAACTTATGATGTTTTAGACTCAACACCAAAAGAATGCAAAACAATGAAATGCAAATCTTTTTCTTCAATGAATCCTACATACGGGATGGAGAAGAGGTTCAACTTTCTTTAACAAAAACACCCAATTCCCAAATGCAATCTACCTATGTACACTACCCAAAAGCAAGAATACAACTATCTTCTTTGTTTGATTCTAATATGTAAAGAAAGCAAATGCAAATCCTTTAACACTCCATTACTTTCAATCAAAATGAAAGAATCAAATGCAGATACAAAAGGCACGAAGCAAAAAGGATTTCTAACAAAGCATGCACTCACAGGCTGACGAGAACTGAAAGAAATAAGCATGATAACTCACTCAATCAAGGACTCAAAAATCGACAATCATTCAAGGGATACAAGAAAGTTCAGAGAAGAATCCAAAACATGATAGGGAGAAAGAGAAATCGCTCAACTGTCTTGACAAAACAAGCAGCAAGAAAGAGCAAACTAAGCTAGGTTGTGGTAAGCATAAAGTCTCAAATAATTCAAAGAGGAAAGATTTGAAAATTAACTTAAGACCAACAAACCTTTTCAGACCTTTTCAATCAGTCGGATAACCAGAAACTTTTGCAAGATCCAGACCAAACCAAGAAGAAACAAAGAGAATCAATCTCGCAATTTGGAAAATGTCGCAACCTCAAACAAGACAACGAAAAGAGTGATAGGAAGCCATATTCTCAAGCTAAACAAAGTCACAAGCAAAAGTACAGACTCTGCGCAAAAGACCTCCAATAAGGGCTGAGCAAAATGGGTAGATTCTCTTGGATCTGCTCAAAGCAAGAGAGAAACACTCCCTAAAACAAAGAGACAAAGTGCTACAATGCTCCCTAAGAGACCACTAAGGAGCGTTGATCAGATAACCAACACCCTAGTAGACACTCTGTGGGAGCACTAGTCCTATAGATGCTTGAAAATAAGCATAAAAAAGCAAAAATTTAGCAGAGACTGGCTTGGGAACTATGATCACTGCTTGATGAAACAAAGGAAAGAGGGAAGGCTAAAAAAACAATCAACCAAACAAGATCAAACTAAGAAAAGGTTCGGACAATCCAAGGAAAGACAAGTCAATGTCCTTCCCGAGTGGAGTCGCCAATTTCTGTTACAAAAATATTCCCCTGTGGAGAGGTGAACTTTCCCTTGGATCACTAACCCCTATACCAAGACAAAAAATTACAAATGGATACTAACATCCCTTTGAATTCAGTTTAACCAATCAGAAAGAGAGAAGGAGAAAGAGTGTGATGCACCTTGTTTTGAAGTTTGTCCTCGCTGCTTCCCATCCAAGATTGATATCCAAAATCCTTAGCGCAATTTGATACCTGCAATAGGCAGCAAAGAGAAACAAATAACTCCTACTCTACAAGATTATATCAAACAAATTCATCTACAAAGATCGAAGGAACAATAGAAAAGCACATGCAAGAATACACAAGTTTAAAGGAAATATTCCAAGTATATTAAAATGAGAACCCAAAGAGAATACTCTTAGACCACGATTGACGTAGTTGCAACAACCTCCCCAAACTCTCCTCGTCCAACACTTGCACGATGCTACCAAGATCATAATTTTGATATCTGAAAGCTTCCTCCTTTTCACCTTGGAAAGCCCTCAATATATAGGCTTTAGAGGCACAACAACCACGAGAAAACGAGGGGTATGGTTGAGGATATGGCTCCTTGAGGCTTGGATCAGGTCCTAAAGTGAAGCCGAAGCATGAGGGTTGAACACAACTAACTCAATCTCAAAGAGTTGGCCCATAGATTAAGGTGCGGGAGATCCCCCCTTTCTCTCAACAACATTATTGCTCCCCCCAATTGAGAGACAGAGTGTTGATCCTAGATCAGCGCTCCCCTAGTGGCAGAGGGGGCCCTATGTGTGCACCTAATGTATGGACATGGGGGCACTGATCTTCATAAATGCTAAAAAAAGGGTTGAAATTTCCAAGGAAAAACTGTGTTTTGACCAAAAAATGATGGTTTTCCTCCTCCCATATGACTTAGGGGTCATGAGCAACTGTTTTAATGGTGTCAAGGAGTGGCGACACCTCAAAAAGTTAATGCGACACTTGGGAAGGTGCATACGACACTTGTGACAGTGAATGTGACACTTACCGAGGTGCATACGTCACTTTGCGACACTTGCGGTGCATAACTCAAGTGTGACATTTTCATGTGTAACACCCTTCCCCTCTAGTAAACTCATAGCCCCTCTTGTGCTCTTCACATCTAGCTTGTACCTTCGTATTAACTTTCAAATAAATTTTACATATCTTGAGTATACCTTGGAAAACATACCACATGTCATATAGAAAGCATAATTACCACAATTATATGCCTAGTCACTCACTACTCGAGCCTCAGCTTTGAGTTTTGCAGTAGAAATGTATACAAGATATCTACATCATTTATATGTGTAGTCATTTTATTTGAGCTCATATTGCTTAACTTTCATCGTTATAAAAACTTATTTACAATTTTTATATAATTTGATCTAATGACATCCAAGGGCCAAAGTTGGGATATTACATAGGGGAAACAATCGACACCAAGTGCCTTATCATCAACTATTTCATGGAGGGTTGTCACCAGCTCAATAAGAGATAAGGTTAGGTCACATGGCCTATTTTGTTCTTTAGAGACTGGTAGAGGATTAAGTGCAAACATATTTGCATGGTAGACCACCTTTATTTCGTTAGGCCTTGGTTTTGGAATACCATCTTGTAGTGAGCAACACAATTTCCATTCTCAATATCCCATTGGCAAGTAGTTTGAATCTATATTGTATTCAAATCATAGTTTTTCTCGTTGGCCTCCTTGACGGTGAGAGATTTAAAGAAGGATTTGGTAGCCCTGTCACCAGTATTAATCCAATGAAGTTGAACTCTCAATTGTGCACCTTTATTTTGGCAAGTCTTGTCAAAGTAGAAAATATGGTGTAGTCTAGCTACATGAACCTATTTTGCTTAATTATGGGGGGGGGGGTCATTGCAAGGCTCACGTGACTACCTCCAATTCATCTCAAACAACTTTGCTACATATTTTATAATATTAGCAATCTACCGTCAATAGCCTCACATGAAGGCAACAATCCTAGAAATGGTATCTTCTCGCTAGACAAACCAACTCGTATCACCACGAGGTTAGGGGATTATATTCCACAGATTCAAAATGCATGTTAAGTAGCCTTAGCTCTAAATATGGGAGTGATGATGTTTTTGTAGCATCATGCATGTATTCTCACATTGGTTTTGGTGTCGGGCATGTGGGAATCTTTGTTGGCACTCATATTACATTTTTATTTTTTGTAAACCCCTTTTGTATGGAGTTGGGGCTTGGAATTGTTGTTGTTAGGGCTTCACACCCACATGGAGGAAAAAACAATTCTAATTTAATGTTTAGTTTAGAAGGGGCTCATAAAATAACTCTTAGAATCCTATAAAAGGAGAGACAAGGTAAGGAGGCACCACACATCTCATTATGACATCATGTGTTTGGCATGGGTGAGTGAGCACTCTTGCCAAGGAGATTGGGGAGGCAAATTTCAACAAGGAAATTCTTCACTTAGGAAAATATGATCAAGGGTTTCTGGACTTTCTCTCTCATTCTTTCAGCCAATAAAGGACAGGTCGCACATGTGAGGAAGGACATGCCGCACGTGTGAGAGTAGCAGAAACAACCGCATGTGTGAATCCATATGGTGCATTTATTGTAGGTTGTACGACACGTGCAAACCGTACAATAGGGTTAACGCAAGATTCATACAATCGCGACATTAGTCATATGATTTTGACATCAACTAAGGGTTTCAGGCAGATTCATAAGTTGGAAGTTTTTCGGAATTTCGCTGAAGTTGTAATTTGTTGAGAGGATTGGTTTTTGTCCTCAGAAATTCTCAATCTGAAAAATTTATTGAACATAAATTTGTGTCTCTTGTGTATGGATGATCTCTCTTTGATCTTTGTGCTTTTGCTATAATTTTCTGTCATAATTTCAGTGTAAAATTATTTAGAGATAACAACCCTAGTTTATTGTTTGAGGCCACTTGGAAGTAATTTTTAGATCTGAAATTGAATACATTAAATGCTTAAAAATTGTCATGGTATCATAGCATAGGCTCTAGAGAGAGAAAACTCATCTTCTTGAGACACAAGTGGTTGCAGATTTGTGTTACAATTGTGGGCACTCTTAGAGTTGAGGACGGGTTGGAGGGTGCCACAAACTTTCGGGCCTGGAAGGCTAGGATTTTTTTTCTCTTAGAAGAGAATGATCTCAAAGATTACAATGAGATGGTGATTTCAGATCATAATGATCCACAAGAATTGACAACTCATAGGAATAAGGAAGTGAAGGCTAAGTGGGTGTTGTTAGATTCTATGAAGGATCACTTGATTCCTCATATTTCCGAGAAGAAGCCAACAAAGGATATGTATGATGCTTTGGGCTTGTACCAAAGCGAGAATACAAATCAGAAGTTGATTTTGAGGCATAAGCTCTAATCTATTGAGATGTCCAAGTTAGATACAATTGCTAGCTACCTCATGAGGATCATTCAGATCCATGATCAACTTGTAGCTATTGATGAGGCAATTGATGAGGCAATTGATGACACAGAGTTGGTGAATGTAGCATTGAATGGTTTTCCTGAGTCTTGGGAACCATTTATGCAAGGGATTTGTGCACGAGAGAAGAGGAGTTGCCACCATTTGATAGACTGTGGATCGATTGCATCCAAGAGGAGGCTCGGATAGAGTCCAAGAATGCCAACCAGAGAGGTAACGATGATGAGAACCAAGCCCTAGTTGTTCACACTAGAAAGGGTAGAGGAAAAGGTTCTACGAGGAGAGAGGCATCTCCAAAGCAATGGAAGAAGAAGGACCTTAGAAAGATTGAGTGTTTTTCTTGTCATAAGCAAGGCCACTATGCTTTAAAGTGTCCACAACAAAAGAAAGGGAGAGGGAAGCAACAAGCATCATCAACATAGGTCGATGAGGTTGTAGACAGGCTTTAGAGGGAGTTCTTATCGGTCTCTGCCCTTTCTAGTACAATTTATGGTAGTGGGACTTGGTTGGTGGATAGTGGAGTTTCTCGTCATATGATAGGATCACAAGAGTCACTCACTAGTTTGTCAGAGGAGGACTCAGGATTGCAGGTGGAGCTTGGTGATGATGCCAAGTATGCCATCAAGGGAG
>JASDQU010248084.1:2353-12816 GCA_032191745.1 Picea mariana
AAGGATGCATGTAATGCATCAACCCAAAAAGTGGGAAGATTACCTGCCACTGGTGGAATTCACCTACAACAATGGCTACCAAGAATCCATGAAGATGAGCCCTTTCGAAGTCCTCTATGGTAGACCATGCAATACTCCAGTCATTTGGAGTAATCCTATGAACAGAGTTACTATTGGACCTGACATGTTGAAAGAAATGGAACAACAAGTGACTCAGATAAAACAAAATCTAAAGGTCGCTCAGAACAGATAGAAAAGTTATGCCAACCGAAAGAGAACTCCGAGAGAATTCAAGATGGGAGACCACATATATCTCTGAGTTAGGCCCAGGAAGAGTTCCCTAAGGATGGGATCTTGTGCCAAGTTGGCACCTTGGTATTGTGGACCCTTCAAAGTTCTAGATAGAGTGGGACATATAGCCTATAGGCTAGCACTTTCTCCCACAGTAAAAGCACATAATGTTTTCCATGTTTCATTATTGAAGAGATATGTACATGATTCTAATCATATAATTGACTGGTCTGTATTCCAGGTGGAACCAGAGGTATAATTCCTACCAGAAACTCAATGCATACTGAACAGAAAGGAAACCCCACTCAGGAGCCGAACCATTGCACAAGTCAAGGTGCAGTGGAAAATTTTTGGCCCAGATGAGGCTACGTGGGAAATGGAAGATGGCATGAAACAGGCATATCCAATTTTGTTTACTTCTGTACATACACATCATATTGATAGAAAGAACATCGAGGATGATGTTCCTTTAAGGGGGATGGAATTGTAACACCCTATTTCCCCCAGTCTATAAAAATAACTATATTGGCCAAGAACTATGGCAAACTCAAAGATGTGAATGTTTGACTTGAGAGACCTTTGTATAAAAGGTCGATGAATGTAAATTATGTTATGAATATGTGTTGCATGATTGTTGGGAGGGGGATGTGATAAAAGAGACTACGATGGCTAATGAGAGGTCGTGGAAGGGACCTGAAATGGTTGCATTAACTTCCACTGGTTTATACTTGCTCACAAACCAAAGCAAATATCTAATCCTGGAAGGGATTTCATGTCAGATTGGTAGGTGGGGATGCTCCTCAAGAGTTAATGAGGGGATGGGGGTGAACCACCCATCCGTAATAGCCCTCATATTTGACCACGGACGGCGGAATTCGTGCCACACGCAACCTTGCAGACAGAAATTGGCAGGGGAGGAAATGTGGAAAGGGAGAGCAATACGCACAATGGAAAATCGCATAAGAGAACTGGAGAAACCTGGAAATGCAGGGAGTTCTGAATAACAGGAGAAGGAGAGTAACCTTCATCCTGGATTGTTTTCCTGTATCAGGAGAAGGCGAGTAACCTTCGTCCTTGATTTCTGTTGAGCTGGAAGTAGGAGACTGAACCTCAAAGCATCGTAGTCTAGCTCGGGGGTGGCTAGTGGTAAATCCGTTTGGAGTCACTGAGCCTATGGTTGGGTGGAAACGAGCACCCCTCTCAGAAGTTGCATCATGCCTGTTAGATTTGATAAGTGTTTTATACCTTGTATTTCGAGCTAAATATCATGAATGCATGCTTGTATTTATATTCCCATAATAATTCCTATGTAGAATGATTGCCTAGTGTTTTAAACTGGAAATAATGGATGCATGTGTATGTTATATGTCACTGTTGGTTTCTGTATAAATGGTTAAGTCTAGAAACCTTATGCAAGGAAGGATAGCTCTCTAAGGTCTCAGAGTCATGGGAGTTTGAAGCCCGAGAAGTGGAATTTCGTGATTCAATCTCAGAAGGGATAGCGAGCCCAATTACAGAAAGAGGGAATACCCTATCATTTGGTAAATAAATGGTCGAAATCCTTTTGGGAATACCCCAAGTCTATCAAGACCGATGGATCTAGAGAAGGAGCGTAGGCGTTAACACCTCGCCCCTTTCATCCTTTGCAAGTAGCGATGGGACCCAGGACTGTAGATCCAAGGATCTGATGGAGCCCTATTGACCGTCGATCTTAGCCTTTATATAGGCAGGAGAGTATCATTTCGCTGACTCGCGACTTGGAGAGGTCAAGGGTAGGCCCTAGGGCTGCATGAACTCATGATTCGCGAGACCGCGACGTGATCGTGACCATTGAATCCAAGGCACAGTGGAACTGTTAGATTAGAAACTTTGTGGGTATCGCCTATCGGGGGTTCAGAACTTGAGAGAGTTTCCTTTCGATTGTAGAAGTCGTGAACTGTCGAGCGCCGAGGGCTCGTGCAAGAATGTGACCCATCCTTAAGTGGGGACCTCATGGTTGACAAGTGGCGTAACAACGAGCACCTAGAGAAAGGTGGGAACGGGTGACAGATGATGGACACATGTCGCATGGGAAGGATTCAACCCATTGTTGACTTATCATATCTCAGGAACTCGCAGAGGAGGAGCATGAGGGATCAACACTCCAACCCACAAATTCACGATATGGAAGTAGTGCTAGTATTTAGCCTAGGAAGCGGGTAACAGGTGGTGGACACGTGTCACACTGGGGAAGAGTCAACCCACTGTTGACTTATCATGGCTCAGGGTTTCGCAAGATGAAGAAGCTGCACCTTGATCGCTAAGGCCACGAAATGCCGAGAGCCAAGGTCTTGTGTGATGGGCAGCGGCGACACAACTCGTGAGTAGAGTATAGCAAGGTTGACAAGTGGCGTGTGCACGTCGTTTCGGTAGAGTCCACACAACAGTGACTTCTCACGTCTCAGGGATTCGCGAAGGAGGAGCACGAGAACTCAACACCTCAACTAGCGAGGTTGCGAGTAGTGCTAGTGTTTTTCCTAGCCCATGGTTACATGTAGCAAGTGCTAGTGAGGAGGGAGCCATACCTGCATATCATCTCGGGTATCGGTGTTTGGAGAAAGGGGAGTCGAGGGTCTTGATTCCTGACTTGTGAGTTGCGAAAGGTGCTTGCGCTAAGGCTAGCTTGTGGTCATTTGAGGAAGTTTAAGGAAGGAAAGGGTCTGTGCTAGGCCCCATAAAAGTCTCGAGGATTCTATTCCTCGAAGGAAAAGACAAAAAAATCTAATTTGTAGTAGTGGGTGTGTGACATAAACCCATAGGCACTGTCATATTCAATCTTCGGGCAAGGACCAAAGAAGGTCTCGCTTGAGACACCATGAGAATCACATACACCATTAGTCTTGTGCAAGTTGTGAAGGGACAACACATACATAAAACCTCTAGAAATAAAAATCCATTCATTCTAGCTTATTGATATATTACTATGTAGAAGAACATAAATAAACATACATCCAAACCATAACACATGAAATGTAGAGAGAAAAGTATCCATCTTCCATTCATTCATTTCAACATAATTCAGATATAGTTTCATGCACGGAGGCTAAATCATACTGAAAATGTATCAACATTTAATCAGAACATAGAAGAATTGTGCACTAATATATGTTTCTTCTCATTCATACACATATACTATCTTTGAACAACAAACTTATGCAAAAAATATTACAAATTTGAACTTGGAACTCTCACCCTCTTCTATCTTACTTCCCTCCTACAATCATGAATGAGCTATATTTACTCAACAATCCCAACCCTTTACATATCCACATGCATCCATCCATATCTTTTGCAACATCCCCACTATAATCCCTAGTTTAATTAATGAATAGTGTAGATATGAATGTGACTATGGCCAAGCGATGTAATATACTAAATGTATTTTTTGAATTTTAATAAATATAATGTGATATCCATTGTTGAGAATATGGGCATATACGGGGGTTGATTAATCCACAATAAAGGGGGAATGTCTAAGAGGGGCCCAAGGGGGAAATAATTTATGGGTGTTAATTTAAACCCATATTTTTGAATTTTATTATCATTTGGGGAAACATTCTATTTTCGTTTGAGTGTATGAGAGCCCAATCATTAAATATATGTCATAGGGTGGGTGTTAGAGTCACATCCCATAGTTATTAAAGAGAATGGGGCTGAAGTACATTCAACATTTGTGAGAGTGAGCAGTCAACTTTCTTTGGAAAATAGAGAAAATTTGTATGGGGAAAATTGGTAGTTCTTTCACATTCATTTTTTTGGCATGAACAACAAGGGAGAGAAGGAAAAAAGAGAACCATAGCTAGATCAAGGAGGCTGGAATAATTATGGAGCATGTTAGATCATTTTTGGAGTGTTTTGGAGCTGAAGATTGAAGGGCCGAGTTGTTAGGCCTGAAGACTGAACTCCTATGGGAGTTGCATTGTAACAACAAGGGTTGTTATTGGTTAATGGTATTTTTCCTAGTAGTGAATTCCCTTGAGTTCCTAGAAGAGAGGTTCCTAGTTACCTTAGCTAGAGAGACCCTTATAAATGAATGGGATGCTCGATGGACTGAGAGAAATGAAGGGGTACATTCCTTAGGTTGGGTAGGTCAAGAGGAATAGAGATGGAGGAAATTCAATATAGTTGTAGGAGAATACCAGTGGGTTGTGAGGTATTGAGCTATGGGTGGACTGTGAGAGGAACCCTTCTTTTGTGGATCCCTAGCCCCAAATCGGGGGTGACTTGTTGTTGAGATATGGAACAACAAGTCTATGGTTGGGTGGAACATCTTTCCCAAGAATCTGGTTGCACAAACTTTATTTTAAAGAAAATTGTTTATCTATTATCTAAGTTTTCTTATGAATCCTATGGCTATGAATTTTATTATGTGAATGAGAATGGTTTTATGTGTTGTTATAGATGATTTATTAGCTACATTCATGTACATTTATAATGTTTTAGATGAATTTAATTATGGGCATTATAATCTAGTTAATATGTGCATCATTTGTAGTTGGTAAGCTATAGGGAATGAATTACCAAGAAAAAAAATTGTTTTGTGTATTTAGCGTAGTAATATTCCTTAGTTATGCTAGGGGACATTACATATTTCGCGGGGCATGGCAATCATAAATAAATTTCTAGCTTATCCATAACCTCAACCATTATCAATGGGGTTGTTACAAAGTCAGTTATAATGATTTCCAAAAGATACGCATTGATTCGATCTGCATGCACTTTCTTTTACATTCTTTCTCACAGTAAAAAATGGGTTGGAGTGTGCAATGAAAAAATGGGTTGGCACATGCAATTAATCCTTGGCTTGTGCAAACTATGAAATATGGCATCACTATTTGCATATGTTTCAATGTGCACACATTGTTGACTTGTAGTGCACACATGATATTTAAACCTTAAGTTCCAACAAACCCCCAACACTATTCATTGGCTTGTCCTCAAGCCAAGAATGTTGTTTATGGCACAATAGAGGAGGTTGACGGAATTTTTTTCATTAGTTCCTGGATGAATTCCTTGAAGTGATTGTCAATATCATCAAAATTTTCTTATAGACAGTGCATCAAGTTGCATACATTATTCGATGAGGTTGTTGGCACGTGAAGGTTGATTTGTTCCATATTTATGGTCGTGGGGGTTTTCATTGCTTGTGTCGCTACTAATTAGTTGTAATAAAACTAGGCTTTATTTGTTGTTTCTATTATGATGCTTGACACCATTTGTTGTTCAGTGTGGGTTTTCGCAATCTCCCAAATATTTCTAGCAATTGATTTCATGGCCTCTTGTTATTCAACAAGGGGTAGGGAGGACAATGTTTGTTGTTGTTGCATGATATGGGATTTAGTTTCTTGGATTTGATCATCAATAGCATGGAATTTAAGGGCATTCTAGAAGTGTGTCTAGAGTTTTAATCTATATTCAACGACCCCTGCTAAGTCTATGATACACATTTTCCCCATTTCAATTCCTCTTCTAACATTGCTATTTTTTGTTGCAACTCCTAACTCTCTATTGGAAGGTGTTGGAGATTTTTTGGAGCTCTAGATTTTGTGTTTCTAGATATTGAGATTTCTCCTTGAACTTTCGAAGTTTTCACGCAGTGGGGAGGTCCAAAGTCTCTTCTTATTTATGGGGGACTTGTTCAAAAACCTTGTCTATTGCGCTAATTAATGAGGAGTGCATAGTGATTTCCATTGTATGAAGTGCATTGATATCTTTCATATGTAGTGTCAATTTCCTTATGGACCAATATTTCTTGGTGAATTTGGCCCTAGGTGTCTCTATGGGTGGTAATTTATGGTTCATGTCATTTTTGTGATTGTTCATAAGATTGGTTGAGAGCCTGATTCATATCCCCCAATTCATTCACGATTGTGGCCACGTAAGTTTACAGGTATTGTGAATACACCTTCGCCAAATCTAGCTCGGTTTAATTGGATGGATCCCAAGTGGTGACCACCACTAGATTTAAGCACATCACTCTCCACTGGGTATTATTGCATGATGATGTCAGGCATGACTTACTAGTTTTCATATGTTATGTTGGTGGTTGGACCACAAATGATGGAATAATTTCCAATTGTCGATACAATGTGTTGAATTTTTTCATTACTTCTTTTTGCACGATCTGTTGCATGAACAGTTTCCCCTTGAGCTCATTAAAAAATCTCGATATGGGTGCAATAATATACCTTGCTAATTGTGTTGGGGAATTGGTATTCGACCATGTACTACTTCCTTGATCAGGTCCCACTATGTTCTTTGTGTACTACAAGGGGACCTCCTCCATGATGGGTGTAGAGTGGATCTGTAGTGGGGGAGTGGGTGTGCGTGCTTGGTATTAGGATCCAGGATTGAATTGAGGTTAATAAGTTTCAATAGTTGATTTGAAGGTGGAGTCCATGCTAATGATGTTTTTGTCTTTTTCCACTTGGGCCCCATACATTTATCAGCTTTCTTTCCCACATTAGTGTGTGTCCTCTGACCCATGGGTTTTTTGTTCTTTTCTTGGGATGTCTCCTCCTGTTGTTGCTCAACCATAGGTTCCTTGTCCTCACATTGATATTCTTATACCCTTTTTCTTTCCCGTATCCTTTTGGTTCATGTCTCTAGCAACTTGGGATCCTCAGTAGGTGTAGGTTTAAGGTGGTTGGGATATTTTATGATTCCCTACTTGATGTCGTCCTCAATGATACAAAATGAAAACATGGTGATTTATTCCTTTGTGTTTTTTCTTGGGTAAATAAAAACATTATGAAAAGTGCATTCAAAGTGGAGGTAGTCTCCATACCTATCAATAATATTTCTTGGTATTTGTAGTGTTGTATCAGTCTCTTGAATGAGTTGGGTGTACAATTTTTGAAATTCTTTGTTAGTCGATGCCCGGAGTTGGTTTTCCTTATTGTACTACAGTGTGAGGAACTTGGGTGTGGGGAAGGATTTCAGGTCGACTATATCATCCTCATGGCCTGGTGGGGGCCTCCATAGAATCATGGAAAGCAATAGTATGATCCAACTATAATGAATCTATTTACCTAAGTATTATGCCAAGTCCTATGCCTCCAAGAAATATTCAACAAATTTTTTCATTAAGTATCTCACCCAAGCCATTCAGAATCCTTCAATGCATCATTCCACTACAACAACTATGTTGATTAGGAACTCATGCTTGAGACACTTGTGTAGTAACTTGCAGGAAAGTATTTGTGTAGTGAATTGGATGCATTGGTCATTGATTTCCAAAATCATCACCCCTTTTGATCCCCTGAACATATCACATTTAGTGTATATTTCCTTGTGGAATGCATCCTTGGCCTTTAGCACTTTCACTGGGTCCTCTCCCTCTGTTGAAAGGCCTAAAACTTGGTGCATGGAATTATCATAAATTGGGTATGGCCTTTTCAGTCAAAGGAATCCAACGCGTAATCAACTAAGAAAGAATCATATCCATGCACTAATAGGTGGGTTGCAACCAAAGTGTGGGATGTCTACCAAAATTAGTATCCCTAATTACTTGAGGGACTTGACCCATTGTTTGGTTACTAATCATTTTTTTTTGTTTTCCCCTTGGATTATATGTGTTTAGTTGTCAAAGTGTAGCTAAGGGAATTTCACTTGGTATCACACATTATAGTCTTCATATCACAACTGGGGAATCTTTCCTAACCAAGGGCTTATGAAATCTATATTGGTTGGTAGTTTGGGCTTGTGCACCTATTCTTCTTAGACCACATTGTTTATTTCTTGTGTGTGGGGTTTACTTGGGGAGGCCATTATCCTATGTGAAGGCTTAGTGCCTTCATTTTCCTTAAATATTACCTATTGTTTAGAATTTATGTGCTAAAATGACTATGGCGGCCAAGTATGTGACGCAAATTTTCTGACTTATGATACTCTTCACTCGACTCTTGATTGTATTCTTGGATTTATTTGCAAACATAATGAAGCAAAGTGTGGTTGTCAGAATGTACAATATGTTGAGGATAAATTATTCCTGAAATTACTCAACTATAGGGTCATAGTAATGTCCATTCATAGTGGCATGTACCATCATTACTATCATGCATCAAATGGAATTACTACCATAAATTATTGTCTTTCCCTATATTATCATCACCTATCCTAGGGATAACTTCCCAATACTTTGTCATCATATATATTTACATCATGGAAGCTATCAAATCCCATCATTCTTTCCCTTTGATTGGAATCTGGCATTTAAACCTTAATCTTTCCTGAATGTGCAAAATCCATTCTGGGTACGACCTATCTAATGCACACCCCCCCCCCTTCTCTCCTTGGGGTTGCGTGACCTTCGGATCTCAGATATTCAAACTCCTAGAACCAAATAGGTTCTTTGGGCCTTCAACGGGCCCTGAATGATTAATAAACACAAAGGTCCCCTTGATGTCACTTGCAAGTTCAGACTACCTGCAACTCTTCTCTCCAGTGCTTGGAAATACCGATTGTGAGTACTAGTATCACGCTAGACTCTTTCTCCTCTGTGACCTCAAGTTGATTCCTTCACCACTTCAGGCTCTAGAGATATTTCAACCTCCTCCTCTGTTTCATCCCGAAACACCTTTCTCTGAATATGTGGGTCTCTTCCACATGTCTTCCTGGATCTATCGATCGAGTTGTACTTCCATATTTCACTACTTCATGAAAATCACACCTACTCTACACTTACCTCCTATGAACCTCTAACTCCCAATTCTCTAATTTGCTACCATGTGTCTCCTGACAGTCAATGGTTAAGATTCACCTCTTGACTTTGCGACTTCGGTGATCCCACCTCTCGACACTTCAAAATTCTCTAAACTCTAAAATGTCGAAACACCTCACAGCTAATTCTCCATGCAACTTTTCCATATCTGACAGTCTGGAACGATATCAATCCCTCCTGGATGGATCTCTCTTTGTTGATTTTGGGAAACTTTAAAGGACTCCTCCCTTTGAATATTTCTCGCCACTCTTCCTCCTTAAATTTGTTCTTTCTAGAACTTTTTCTTTCTTAGAATATTCTCTTCGACACTTAGTCAAAATTTCATCCTATGCACGCCTTGCAACAGGTCCTCCTCCACAACTTCACTTCTTTGTGGATGGTTCTTTCTACTCCTCTTGAGCTTTCGAGTCGAAAAAATCTGTCATGTCCTCCTTGCGAACATAATTCCTTCAATATTGACTTTGAAGACAACTGTGCACTCTTTGCAGAAGTTCTTCCATGCCCTATTGTTCCCTATGAACAATACAAAACTGAGTGAGGCTCCTCCTGTTATCACCAATTATTGTAGGGGGGGGTTTCCCTTTCAGATTCAAGCCCATGTTGTAAAGCACGAGGAAATGGGGCTCGAGAACCCATCAAATGAGTTTATCCAAGGCCACAGCGAAGACTATTCTCAACGGTGAGGATCCATCGATGGAGAAGATCGATGGTCATTGGGTAAGCTGGAGCCATGAATTTGCATGAGGATTAGCACATGGGCCCATCCATTATGGCCAAAGTCATGAAATGATCATGGTCATCCAATCTTGCAGGGATAGGTGGTAGTGCTTGAGCCATTTCGTGGTTCTAGTCATCGGGAAAATAAGGAAGAGATACATCATGTATCCCCAGTGTGTGTAGTCTCAAAAGAATCGGGACCATTGATCAAAGAAAGATCTCAGTCATCCATCCAAGGGACACGTGGCACGTGATTAAGCACCATTGCATTTTCGACTATTGAGATTTCAAAGGAAAAGGGGTCTCTCCTCCATTGCATTAGGAAACCCCAAAATGAGAAATGTTAAACCCCCGGGGTGTTGGTCCCATGGTCCTGGCGCCAAGGTCATTTAGAAGGAAGGGCCAAAGATGGTATGAAATGGGTAAAGCCCACTTTTCCTAAGTTGGTGATCGGGTGCATATGATTTAAAAGAGGCATGTATCTGTGCGGCCATGATCTGTGCACCCAGATCTACGGACGAGGTCTGATTCTGGACCCCCTCCACCATTATTCCTTTAATAGGGAGGGGGTTCGAAATGGTACCGCACATGTTTCAACAGTTGGGATTGAAGCGCCTAGATCTATGGCGCACATTCAATTTCAGACCCCCCTTGCCATCCTACCTTTAATGAGGGGGGGGGTCTGGAATGAGGT
>JASDQU010248085.1:2956-16524 GCA_032191745.1 Picea mariana
ATTTGTTGGAAAGCATAAAGTAGCATCCTTTACAAGTAACTATTTATGGCACTAATGCTGTAGCTGTCCTATAACTTTTGCATTCATAAACACACAGCCAACTCTACACTTAAATCTACTGTTAAACCTTTCATAGTTAGTGTTTTGAAATACACATAATGCTGGATTAAAGTTGTTGTTGTATGTGACCTTAATGCTTTAACTGACAATCACCTCTTTGCTGTCACAAGCACACAGACTTGAACACATTTAAAACTGCTCACATTCTAGGTGCATTGGGTTTCCTATACTGCTGTTATAAAAATACTTGCACTTGAACTGTTCTTGAAAGGTAAAAAATTCAGTCTTAAAAAGCATTAGTTATTTGTTTAAAAAGTTGTTGCTCTTAAAGATCTAACTATATTAAACTTTTCTGCTGTCTTAAACAGAGGATTCATTCATTTTAAAGCCAAATATTAGAACAGTCCTCTTACCTAAACCTTGCACTCTCACAAATAACATAATATGCTGAGGAATCTTTCTTGCTGTTAGTGTTTCATTACATTAAAGGATTGAATGCTTGTGTGTTAGGTCAAGAGAATAAACTTATATCTATGGTTTTGATGCTTTAAGTCTTTCAACATCTAAGAGCTGTCTACACTTTCTTCAAGCACCTTTTGATTACACCTTCGTTTGGTTGACAGTACACTTCCCTTTTGCAAGTGATAATTGGTGGTTTAGTAGATTCATATATTCATGATATCATTGCTCACTATTCTCACACACGTTGGATGATGTTCACGGCCTAGATTGGCTAATTGCTTGCTCTCCTCATTGATACATTTCATGCTTGTGGTTTCAAATATTATGGTCCAATGACTCATGTTTAATGTGCCTATGTTATGATCTATTGGTGATGGTTTAAAAAATATATTTCATGCTTTAAGTTTTTACCTTAAGCTATCTCCTTTAACTTTATTAAGCACACATTGACATCATCCAAACACTTTAAGTCCTTCAAGGATATATTTTTCACTTTATCATTGCATGCTTTGTGGCTTAAGGTTACATGGTTATTGATTATTAAAGCTATCTCTCATGTGATGATAATCTAAGTGATTTGGATTTTGCTATCATTTTGTCATATCTTATATCTTTCGTGGTGGAATAGTATATCATTTGCAAACACTCTCTTAAGCGTTATTCTCTCATTACCTTGCGATAAAGAAGATAAAATACAACCATCTAAAACGTGTTTAAAACGAACCCAACCAACCTAAGATCCACCCGCGGATCATAACAATACTTAGAAACATTAAGGAGTCTTTAAACAACTGTTTCTGCCATCTAAAACGGGTAAGGAGGATAGTAGTGAGGGAAGTGGCGGGGGACCGTCCCGTGATTTCGTCAGGGAGATCCCCTTGTCTGGCTACTCCTTACTTGTAGTGGCGACGGGCTGACCTTGGAAGCTAGGCTGGGGGTAAAAGCCCAGTATCTTGAGCACCGGGCAGTTATTTGGCAGGATAAGGGAGTTGAGACGCATACCTAGTTAGGGGGTTGGGATCTAAAACGTTTAACAAGAACACTAGTTGCATAGATCACTTTTGTATATGCTGGGGAAGTAGATGTGTTGATAGGATACACATTGTGATCATTTAAAATTGTTACATCTTGTTTATGCAACTACTTGTTATATTTCAATGGTGATGTGATACTGTTTTATGCTTCACTGAATATCTTATTGAATAATCATTGTGGTGGTGTGGATAGGCAAGTGTTTGAGTATCCCACTTGGGGAGGCATCACTTGTTTCATCCTTAAGTGCTTGAGTGGATAGATTACTAGTGAAGGCAGTCCAAGTGGGGTCAAAGCCACTTGGGGCATGCTTGGCCCTAGGGTGTGAAATCTTTGCTTTTTGTATATCTTGTACCTAATTGTATCTTTGCATATCTTTATTTGTTGTAACACTGTAAATCTTGTAAGTAATTCTTATTGTGGGGATTGGGTAGTTTGCTTTTGATTTAATTGTAAACTTGTTGTAACGAACCACCCATAAACATAGTTGACCCCATTGCCCAACCTTAGGCACTAGTCCTTAGTTGACTTAGGGAAAGGGCTGACTTTGCATATAGTGTAAACCTAGATCAAACTTGCATTGCTGCTTGGCATATAGGCTAGTTCTCCTTTGGCCTATAAAAAATTAAAACTAACTCCTAGAACATTGTAATTAAAATCCATTTAGTAACTAGGGACAACCCCCCTTGGCTTCCCTAGGAATAAGCCTAGACGGAAGAAGTTCCTGTCAAGGTGACAGTGTGGGCAGGGACTTAGACATTGTGTCTCCGAGGGCACACTAAGTGAGCCGGACTTAGCTCACGTTTGCAAGTGTGCATAAGGGCGACAACAGGACCCTAGGATTATCTCCTCATAAGCCTAGGTCAAACCTCAAAGGAAAAGAGCCTAAAGTTTATCCTCTCATAAACCCTAGTTACTGTCCCACTTCTTCTCTAGCATCTAACAAAGATATTAGATGGAATTAGGTTAAACCCTAAAGTTTATCCTCTCATAAACCCTAGGTTTCAACCTCAAAGACAAGGTTAGGGGGACGTCCTCTCACAATCCCTAATCTTGACCTTGTATGCTTTAACAAAATTAAGGTAGATGCAACAAGGGAAGGGGATAACCACTCTTAATCCTTCCTTGGGGTTTCAAAATTATTCAAGGAAAACAATGATAGCATGCAACTATTACCTCTCTAATAGAGCATTCACCAAAATATGCCAAGAATAAACACATAAACTTTGCAAAACGATTACTAGTTCAATTCGCTAAGTATGAGGAAACCCTAGTTCATGAAGAGTCCACATTGACAAGAGAAAGCATCCACAAAAGTCACTCCAAAAGTGTGCACAAGAGCTCCATAGTGAAAAAGATAAGAGAGAAGACAAGTAGTAGTAGTTCTCACAAGTGATGAGTTATGATTTGGCTTAGGAGTAGTGCTAGCCTCTTTATATGAGGCAACCCTAGCGCTAAAACCCTCCAATGCCCCTGAAAACACAAGTAATCTATGATACAAGTGAGATAGGCCTTGGTCGACCCCTCAAATAGCCTCAAAACAATAGATAAACATGCTAATACACCAAAATATGTCCTCCAAGGTCACACGTGTGGGTGACGTCATGCTCCAAGAGGGTGCAGGTGTTGATTTTGTAGCTTCGGGAGGTATTTCCACTAGAGGCCAAGGTGCCAGGCATGTGGGAATTTTCGTTGGCACCAGTTTTTCCTTTTGTTTTGTCAAAATCGGCCTAGAAATGAGGCTAGGGCCTCGTGGACAAGATGATGGGTCTTGTGGGCTTATGATGGGGTTCCAGACCCAAAAGAGGATATTAAAACATTCTAATTAATTGTTGAGTTTAGGAAGGGCTCCTAAACTCACTCATTGAACTCCTATATAAAGGAGAGAAGTCATTGTGACATTTGATCATCATTGTGCAAGGATGGAGATAGCATAAGTGAGGTGCACTTATGCTAGGAGCTTGGAAATTTCAGCAAGGAAAAATATAAAATTATGAGGCAATTTTCGCCTAGGATTTGAGGTGATTTTCTTTTTCTGGTCTCTAGCCAAAGGAATGCTTCTTCTCAGCTTAGGAAGGTCACACGTGTGAACAAGAGCAGCAGCAAGCTGCACGTATGGAGTAGGCCACACATGTGGAGTAGCCGCATAGCCACACGTGTGGAGCAGCCGTATAGCCACATGTGCGAGGGAAGACCGTAAAGTATAGTTGCACGTGTGAAGGGAAGAAGGGCCGCACATGTGAGGGAAAGCAGGCAGCACGTGTGGCAGATTTTCTGGGCAGGTTTTTGCAATTTGTACTGCTGACGTCAGTAGTCGTACAGCTGACGTTAGCAGGTCGTACAGTGGCAGCAGCAGATTTCTAGGCAGAGGTGATTTCCGGGTAAGTTGGTTGAGTTGTACTTTGCTAATTTTCTTCATAATTTTGTTGATATTTTGGTGGACAAGGTTGTCCAATTTTTGGTCAAAGTGTGTTGACCAGGAGGGTTGTTTTTGCCCTAAGATTTCTGAATTTAATAAATATTATAGAACAGAAAATTGTCTCAAGTTGTGTTGATGATTCATCTCTGATCTTTTGTGTTTCCGCTACATACAATTTTCATTCATAATTTTCTGGGTAAAATTGTTCAGTGATTACAGCTAAGGTTTGACTGTTAGTTCACTAGGTGGCAATTTTCAGATCTAATAATTGGTCACATAGAGACATATGTGAAAATTGACATGGTATCAGAGCTTGGAATCTGAAGAGAAGAGGATCATCTTGAGACATATTTTTGACTACAACACTGGAAGAGTGTTGTTCATGTTCTGGTCTTTGTTCTTGTTCCGAGTAGGTCAAGATGGTGAACACTTTGAAGCTTGAGGATAGGTTGGAAGGGGAAACCAACTTTCGGGCATGGAAGGCAAGGGTTCTCCTCTTGTTGGAAGAAAATGACCCCAAGGAGTATGTTGAGAGTGTGGTTGCAGACCCTACCAATCCACAGGAATTGAAAGCACACAAGAAGAAAGAAGTGAAGCCTAAAAGGCTATTGCTAGAGTCCGTGAAGGATCATTTGATTCCTCACATTGTTGAGAAGACAACTGCCAAGAATATGTATGATGCCTTGGTGGGTCTCTACCTTGGTGGGTCTCTACCAGAACAAGAATACAGGGAGGATGCTACACTTGAAGCACCAGCTTCAAATTATTAGGATGACCAGTGAAGACACAGTGGTCAACTATCTTATGAAGATTACTCAAATCTAAGATCAGCTTGCAGCCATTGGTGAGACAGTGCGGGATGTTGAGCTAGTGAATGTGGCCTTGAGAGGTCTTCCTGGGTCTTGGGAACCATTCGTGCAGGGGATATGTGCACTGTTATCCCCACTTTTAGGGATAACTAGGATATTATGTCTCGAGGCCCGCAGGTCCTAGACATGGAGTACCGAGAGCCAGATTGACTTAGGCATGGCCCTGGAGGACCCATCTTTTCTCCCTTTCAGCGCCTCTACTTTGCCAGCAGCAGCAGCATCCATCAGCATCGCCTCGGTCTTGTGTCAGAGATGGTTCTTGCTCCATGGGGTAATGAGTCCGGGTATCATGGTATGTGTCACTCTGATCCTCAAAACCTTTGAATATGTGCATTTAATTCCTTTTATTTTTAACGAATGCTTGGATCTTATACTTGCCCACTTGACCATGTCTAGGGGGAATGACAGGATGCCCTAGCAAGCTTGTGCCCGTAGGTTTTGGTTTGCCACTAGGGGGATTTCTGAAAAGCCATCGTCCACTCCTTTCATATTACCACTTTTCATCCTGCTTCCCGCTCATCTACCCCATTTCATTTGTCCAGGCATTGGGTTGGCCAATCATTTGAGGGTTGCACCTTACCTTGTGGGAAGAAGGGGCTAAAGGCCCAGAAGGTAAAAACAAGCTAGCAAAAGATAAAGCCTAAAAATAAAACCTCGAGATGCTTCGCCCAGGGATCCTCGAGAAAGCAGTAAAAGGCTTCTCAGCAAGAAACAAGGGGGACCCATAAAAATAATAAAACAAGACTTAGTCAGAGGATAAGGGGTCTCATCACGAGCCAGCCTTCTCATTTCTGTGAAAGTACTTGTGGGTAACGTTGTCACCACTGGTCACCACGCTAGGACAATGTCCCTTGATTAGCTTCTTGAAGAAAAAGCAATAAGAATAAAGAATAAAAGGCATGAATGGGCTTGGAAACAATTGCATCCAGGACAAGTGCAGCAAAGGCACCCACCGGTAAAGCTTTGCATTCCCCTGCTTTCACTGCGCCCATTGTCAGGGCATCCCTTATCCACATCACCCACTTACATGGCTTAGATTTAGTCTTTCCCGGGAACTTTCCTTTTCCAGTGGACACTATAGAACCCCTGTCACTTTCCTCGGACTTGTATTGCAGCCTTGTATAATGTCTTTGAGCTTTTAACTGGTGTAATAGGGGTTTTATGCACATGTTTAATAATATTGATGATGAGATGTGATTGACATTGCTATGATCCCTGTGACTTATGAGCCCATGGAGGGCGTAGCTGTTGATGTGCAGGATCATGCCCGACAGACAGGTACCAAGTTGGACAGGTACACATGGGGAGATGATCAGTTCGGACCTCCATGGGGCTGAAGAGCCCACCAGATGGATGTTAAGACCCCAACAGGGGGCACAGACATGACAGAGGGGTTTGCACCAGAGAGAAGAAGGACTTCTTGTAGAGGCACCCTGGCAGAGCTTGACCTAGGGGGATTGTGCCCTTTTCAGTGGAACGTTGGCCTCGAAAGGCCTAGGACATCACCCAGGAGGTTCATGACGTCATCCTTTCTTCATGAGCGTTTTGGCAGATGGACAGGGCAGTTTGGCACGTGTGGCACCTTGGAGAAGCCCAAGGAGGGCTAACGTTTTGCTTCAGGAGGCTGCATTTGCTCTCAAAGGGGCTAACGCCACCTTAGAAAGGGGATGACGTCCTTCTATTTCTTGATTAGGGTTTTCATTTAAACATTTAATGTAAAACAGTATGATTTTAGTATTTTGGCCTTGTCAGCCTTTTTATGACCTAAAAGGTAAAATTAGGTCATTGTACTGTATAAATTGAGGGTTTTTACCTTCATTTTTTGGATCATCTTTCACTCACTCATGAGTAAGGTCAAAAATTTGCGCTATCTTTGGAGCTATTGGCTGAAATTGTGAGGCGCACTTGTTGAAGATTTTTGGACTTTTATTGGCATTTTGACATTTCTCTTGGTGGAAGGTATTACAACTAGGATTTGCTATATGATTTCTTGATTAAATGTACGTGAATTTCTGCAAAACTTCTTAATTGAATGGTTGTAGTATTGTTTTTCTTGCATTTATGGTTATAATCTGCTGAATTAAACCCTAGGTGACAAGCACACATTGAAGGTCCTTGTCTCATGTCCCTACCAAGGTTTTAAGCCATTTTATTTGCTGAAGTGAGATAGAGCCTTGCCTTGGCAACACTCTATTCTTTCTTTCTAGCCCTTGTTGAAGAGGATTGAGCTTTGCCATAGCAACACTTCATCCATCTTCTTCCATGCTAGCCGTTTTTCTTATTTGTCGAGCTAAGTAGGAGAAAACACATCAAGGCCTAGTTCCCCTATACGTTGGTGAGCTGATTTTCCCTAGGGTTTGCCTGGTAAAGCCTTGCCACAGCAACACGTTACTTGCAAACCTTCTTGTCTTAGTTTTATTGAATCTTTTGAGCTAGTCGTTTTGCCATTGAGCTAAGGAAGGAGGAGAGAGCAATGAGGCCTAGTTCCCCTACACCAAAGTGAACCTCTCTCCCCTAGGGTTTCATCCTTGAGGCCTTGCCATAGCAACACCTCAAGGTTTAACTCTCTTGTCCTTAGTCTTTACCATTATCATTTGATCCTTCAACTTTTGCATCCTCCTTTTGACTCCATATACCCTAGGAACGCACTAATCTAAGGCCACATGTGTTGAGTAACTTGATCATACAACTTCCAATACCTTTGAACAAACCCTAACTATACTAACCCTAGCCTACATAGCCCTACTAACCCTAGTGTTGTCGTCACCTTTCTTGTGCTATAAACACCTTTGTGCAGCTATCGTTTTACTTTTAAAGCAATTGAATGGTTGGTTAAGGCATTACCTATGAAGTGCTAATTTGTTACATTGAATGCCAAGTTTCTTTAGCATTTATTGAGAAGTGATATTGTAATCGTTGCTATTGTACAAACATTGACTTCGTCAATATTTATTGCTCAATTGCTTATTTATCGGAAAAGTCATTGATTATATGAAGTACTTGTTAGAATGTGCTCGTTTTACCATAGACAATATCACTATTGTCACCCAACCATAGGCCGAAGCCACCCTCCGAGCACCTTAACCTTGACAAAGAACCATTCTGAAAGCAAACCCTAGGCTAGATAGCCAAACAAAGGGTGGCACAACTTTCTCCAAGGATAGTGCACCAAGCAAGAGCTGATCAGAGAGTCCAAACCATAACCAAGAGATAGTCCAAGCCAAAATGTAATCTGCTAGCTGCAGCAGCTGCAACGGCAGCTCTCCTCCAAACTTCCGCACAAACTGGCTAACTGCAGTGCGCACAAGTGAGCTCTGCAGTTCTGAGAATGCCTGCCAGAATGAAGACTGGCCTCCTGTATTTATACTAAATCTGGCAAACTACCTGGGTCGACTTCTCATTCTGGGTGCCTATTTACTTAGTATATAATGTTTCCTTTAGTTGACTTCTTCTCTTGGAGGCTAATAACCTAATACAAGTTATCCTCTTGAGTTGACTTGTCTTCTAGGGTTATTAGCCAACTAATTAGGGTTTCTTCTTGCTTCCCGAAATATTCTATTCTCGTCAGTTTACATGTGGAGGTAAATACCTCCCGCAGCTACCAAAATATCAACACTCCCTCCTAGCTGGGGAGGTATTGAAGGTAATGGTCTTGAGCACAAACATACCATTCACCCGATAGCATCAACATAGTCGTATAGACTATCTCATGACTAGATCATGAGCACCATCATCACTATCAGTGTCATCAGCTGCATCATCTCTCGAAACCATACTCCATCTGAGTAATCATACATGATGTTGGATAAGTCACTCACTCCACAGAGTGACACAAGAGCCATTCTTCCAATCCGGACATATGTTCTAGAAGAATAAATATCCTGAACCATTTTCTGTCTGGGAAATCTCTGTCCATTGATCATCCATCTAGCTGATAATCATTTCCAACACTGCTGATAGTCTTCAAGGAAATCGGAACAATATCATTCAATGGAACACAACTGTGTCTATCCATAGTAGTACACAACTACAATCCAGTGGTACACTACCACACCAAGTAGCACACAGATACTTGATCAATGACGTATAGTCACAATCAGTGGAACATATCCACCACAATAGCATACATCTACTGTTTAGAGACATACAGTCGCCATAACAATCATCTGATATCAACCTACACAGAAAACATTGTTATGATATAAACTGAACCATCTGGGCCATTCTTCCACTCACATCTTCGAGTTCTGGAAGAGCATCTGCCCTCAGAGTAGAACATCAATGATGGGCTATCTGGACTATTCTTCTCAAGCAAGGAAGAATAACTGTCTCGATTTCTGAGCCTGGACCATTCCCTATCCTGGGCCATTCCTCCGACACTAAACAAAGTGCAACCTGGAGAGAATGAGTCTGCCCTAGGGAAAGCCTGTCCTTGATTGTTGAACCTGAACCATTCACCTATCTGGGCCATTCCTCCGACACTAAACAAAGTGCAACCCGGAGAGAATGAATCTGCCCTAGGGAATGACTGTCCGGACCATTTCCTAAGGAAATGATTGTCCTGCACCAACCTCCAAAACGAACCATTCTTCGAAACTGCTCACAACTATGAGCTTCGAAAGAATCACTGTCCGGCGAGGCAGACCAGTCTTCTTGACCACTGCTAAGAGTGACCGTCAAGAAGAGAGATTGTCCTAGACCATTCCCCATGTTAACCACAATGGGAAATCGCTGTCTATGGCACATCAGCAATCCATCAAACCATTTTCATTACAAAAATGACCGTTCCATCTAGACCATTTTCCGAACTGGAAAATGCCTGTCCGTCAGAAATCTCAAACCACTTTCCAAACTGGAAAGGAACTGCTCATCCTGGACCATTTTTGAACTGAAAAATGATTGTCCATAAGTCAATAATACATCAGTGCTCCCTCCCAACCTGGGAGTCGTCTCTTCCTTTTTCAATAAGGAAGTCGTCTCCACGAGCTCCATCTTGAGTACGCAAACTCTTTCATCTTGGACAGAAGCTTTACCAAAAATGTCTGCTTATCTGCTCATCTGTGGAGATATATATATATATATATTGGAGAACCCTTTTCTCTTTTCTGGTTTTCATCATAGAGAATGTAATGCTTGATCTCAAATGTGCTTCAGTTTTTCTGGAACACTGGTTTTCTTTGAAGGCTTTATATAGCTCTGATCAATATAGTATATCATTATTGGATTCATCTTTTGTTCCCTGTTAGCTCATAACATCGTGGCAAGGCTCAAACTGGAACATATCCATGTGGCAATTCTTCTGTCATCATGAGATCTTTTTCATGGATTGGCAATCCATTATTCTGGAGTTCTAAGTAATCATTCTGATATAATATAAAAGGTTTTCACCACGCTTCTGTTGTGCATTGGAGGTTCTCCACCAAGTTGTCTTCTTTCATCTGCATACAATGGTCACTTTATGGTATACCTCAAATCCTTGAGGTTACTCTTCGTATGCTCTTTGTTCAATTATTCTGGAGAACAGTCTTTGTCAATATTGCGGACGATATAATGGCTCATGTAGAGGTATGTCTGGTTTACTGGAAAAATCAATCATCATAGTCTTCTCCCTCCATTTGGGAGAACCTCTAGTTCTGGATCTCACAATGCTTACATTCATAAGTCTTTTGATACATTGTTCTTCATCACAACTTTCAGTTCCTCTGCTTGATTGCTTTTAGTGAGTTCATTTCAGGCTAGTAATCTTGTGATTCTCGATACAATGACTGGTTGTTCTGGCTTTTCTTTCTTTCTTGGAATCTTCATGTTCTTCCTCATGTTTCTCTTTAGCTCTTGGGTCCATGGAGTTTTCTATAGATTCTATGCCCTGAAGATTCCACTTTTTTCTTTCATCATAGGATTATGAATGTGGATGGACAACCAAGGATACTTTAAGGCTTCTTTTCGAAGAAGGCTTCTTCTAAAGTCAAACTGAACACGTACTGCTTTTCATGGCTACTACCATGGATATATACTTCATCATCTTTAATGGATCATAGAATTAGCTCCCTCCTAATCCTTGCTTCATGCATGAGTGCATGTTTTTCTTTTGGAAGTATATAATCGGCTCCCTCCATCTAACATAATCCACGCTTTTGTCTGCATCCTTATTGCCTTCTGCAAGGTGTCATAAGTCTTTCTCCAGTTTCTTCTTGATTGTTGACTTCTTTCTATCTTTGCTTCTTCTAGGTTTCTTCAAGATTGATTCTGAATTCGGCTTATCTTTCAGCGGTTACTTATGTAATAACTTCCATATGAATTGTTTGATGTACTTCATCTTTTCATGTGTATTGTATGACTTGTAGTCATAATGATAGAAATCCTTATCTTGTTGTTTCTTCCATAGGTATAGTTTCTCTTTGAACATATTATCTTCTAAGAAATAGATATGCAAGATATGTACAGAAAACATGGTATGTTCAAGAACTATGAAGAGTATTGTTACCTTGTCTTAGAAGAGGAAGTCTGTTTTATCCTGCTTGGTCTTCTTTGTAGGTTCCTTTTCTTCAACAACTGATGCTTCGTGTGTCTCCTTCCTTTTCTTTAGCTCGGGACAATGATTCTTGTAGTGACCATACTTTCGACAGTTGAAGCATTGTATTTCTGACATATCTTTCTCTTGATTTGGCTTCTTCCTTGAACCAAACTTCCTTTTGTTCCTGAAACTCTTGAATCTTGTTGTGAAGGCTTGATCATCGTACTTCTTTTGGGGTTTCTCTTTTGCACTGATCCTTGATTCTTCTTGAGCACAGCAAGTCCAAAGTTCTTCAAATGTAGGATACTCCTTCCTTGTGTTCATGCTTGCGGCAAATGCATCCCATGTCTTGGGAAGACCATTGAGTACTATGTTTACCAATTCCTTCTCTGAAATGATCTCTTCAATAGCTTGTAGTTGATCTCTTAACTAAGAGATTCTCACAAAGTATGATGTTATACTGTCATCATCATTCATCTTCATGTCACGGAGCTCATTCTTCAGACTCATTACTTGTCCAATGTTTCTGACTGAGAAGAGGTTTCTTAGGGCATCGTACATCTTTGATGAGTCAAGATGGGAGATGTAGGGTATCAAGTGGTCTTTTATAGAGTCCACTATGATACCCATGGCATTGATGTCACCATCTTTGAACTTCTCCATAACTGCAACGTTCTACGGTTCCTTCTCTTTTCCTTCTTCAAACTTTGGTTCCACAATCTTTCCTTTCACGATATCCAACACTTTATTCTTGGCAAGGATGAAGTCAATCCTTGTCTTCCACGCTCTGAAGTTAGAAGCTCCATCTAACTTGTTTTCTAACTTCATAGAGTAAGTCATGGCTGCTTTGACTTAGTCAACCCTAGATTTGACCAAAAATTCAAACTTGACGTCTTGGCTTGCTGAGAGTACCAGGAGATGCGCTAGGCTAGGGTGCACTGTTCTATCTGAAAATTAGGTCAATCCCTTCACTTAAGGTGCCTTAACAAGAGGGTTAGGGTTTCTGCAACTACACCTGCTAGTAACCCTAGCGGCAGTGATTTAGTAACTACTCCTGCTAGAAACCCTAGCAGCAGTTCTTCAACGAGCTTAGTATCCTTATGGCTATGCTCCCTTCTAGTGGTTAGACTGAATGAAGGAGGTGTGGGCCCATAACCTGTTAGAATGTGTTTGTTTTACCATAGACAATATCACTATTGTCACCCAACCACAGGTCGAAGCCACCCTCCGAGCACCTTAACCTTGATAGAGAACCATTCTGGAAGCAAACCCTAGGCTAGATAGCCAAACAAAGGGTGGCGCACCTTTCTCCAAGGATAGCGCACCAAGCAAGAGCTGATCAGAGAGTCCAAACCATAACCAAGAGATAGTCCAAGCCAAAACGTAATCTGCTAGCTGCAGCAGCTACAACAACCGCTCTCCTCCAAATTTGCGCACAAACTGGCTAACTGCAATGCGCACAAGTGAGCTCTGCAGTTCTGAGAATACCTGCCAGAATGAAGACTGGCCTCAAGTATTTATACGAAATCTGGCAAACTAGCTGGGCCGACTTCTTCTCTTGGAGGCTAATAACCTAATACAAGCTATCCTCTTGAGCCGACTTGTCTTCTAGGGTTATTAGCCAAATAATTAGGGTTTCTTCTTGCTTCCCAGAATATTCTATTCTCGTCAAGTTTACATGTGGAGGTAAATACCTCCCGCAGCTACCATAATATCAACAGTACTAACCAGCAAGTAAGCTTGCACATGTAATTTTATTGTTGCTTTGTTCTCGGGCAAGGATACTTTTTTATTACTACTTCCGGTTATCTTTATTGGCTATAAGCCGGACTTTTTGATCAGGTGGTGACTTGTGAGGGGGATTATTATCATTTAGCCTTTCTAAGCCCTTTGCCTTCTCAAAATCCCAGGTCACCGAGGACGTCTCCCATGGGCCTTACCTCCCTAAATAGAAAGAACCTTCCCATAAAGGTGACAGTGGGTGGGATTGGTTAAGTTACGCCAGTTTGATCTCTTTTCATCCATCTTTTATCCTAACTATAAACTGTGCGATAACATGCACGAGAGACATTGCCCACTTTTGATAGGATATGGCCTGATTGTATCAAGGAGGAGACCCGGTTGGTGTCCAAGGAGAATATGGATGGTATGGTGAAGAGTAACAATGATGATAACCATGCCCTTGTAGCCCGCACTAGGAGGGGCAGAAGAG
>JASDQU010248086.1:0-16524 GCA_032191745.1 Picea mariana
TTTCACCATAAGGGGACCACTTTGGAGTTCATCCATATTTACTTCTTATCAACAATGACAAAACAATAATGAGTCATATTTACATCAAACAATATTGGGTCCATTACCCAAACCTTTGTGCTACGGGTCTTTCTTCAAGGGTTGACATCAATGACAACCAACCTTAATCAACAATTCAATCTTCCAATCTTCACCACAAATTCAAAGTCAAATTCCTGAAACAAGAGTAGCCATATGCATATCCTTCCCCCAAACACTAGTTTATTGACTAAAAATCTTAGAGTAGAATGATCTGTAAACATTTTGAAATGTTTCCCTAACAAGTAATGTATGTATTTATGCAAAGAATACACCATAGTAAATCCTTCCCTTTTTGTAGTGTTATAGTTATGTTATGAATCTGATAGATTTTTGCTGGAAAATGCAATAGGGTGATCTATTTCACCTTCTCATGGTTGGGTTAAGACTTCTCCTAATTCTATTGAAGATGCATCCACATGAAAAAGAAATTGGTTTTCCCAATCTATAAATACTAAAATCGGTGTAGTAACCATCTTCTCCTTCAAAATATCCAAACTCTGTTGGAATTCATCATTCCACCGAAACTTAGTGTCCGTCTTCATCAAATTCTCCATTGGCACAGTAATATGTTCATATCCCCTTATGAACTTACTGTAATATCCTCTATGACCAAGTGTACTCATCAACTAGCGCATGGACTTTGGTGGTGGTGAGTTAACTATGACAACAATTTTAGTAGGATCAACCAATAGACCCTGTTTACACACCACATGCCCTAACAAAATACCAAAAGGTGCGGTGAAAATACATTTCTTGATATTCAATGATATCTGAAACTGTTTGCATCTGTCTAACATTAGCCTTAATAATTTCACATGATCATTCAATATACTGAACACTATCCAATCATCTAGGTAAACCTCCAAACATTTATGATAAAGTCCTTAAAAGCTGCTACTACTACCCTTGAAAAAATGGCTGATGCATTCTTCAATCCAAATGGAATAATTGTATACTGAAATGATCCCCACTCTGTAGAAAATGTAGTCTTGTGTCTATCTTATGGTTCTATATTGATCTAATGATAACCTAAAATTCCATCTGTGAATGAATAAGCTTCTTTACCTCCTACATTCTCCAAAACTTTGTCTGTAAATGGGGTAGGAAAAGGATCATGTAGGTAAGAATCGTGCAATTTTTTTAAATCTACACAAATCCTAATCTCTCCTTGCTTCTTTTCCTGCACCACCATAGGACTCATCCATTCTGACTCTTCTACAGGTTCTATGACACCAGCTTCTAACATCTTGTGAATTTATGCCTTCACCTTCTCTTTGTATATTGGATTCAATATGTAAGGTGATTGTATGATAGGTATTGATTCTAGATTCAAAGGGATATTCATCTCTCCTAGATCTCCTACTAACCCCTTAATATTTGAGAATGTCACTAGGAATATGTCACTATACTCACGAAGTAATTATGTCATCCTTTTTAGTATCTGATTATCCCAATAATATCCAATACTTGCCATTTTTGGGTTTTCTGCAGTTCCAATGTTGACCTTATTGATCTTTAATGGTGCAACATAATCTTTTGAATATATCTTGGGACTTTCTACTTGTCTTTCACCTTCCACTTCTTGGATCTGTATATTGTGCGGATTATCTTGTGTTGGATCTTGTTCTTCTGCGACGTGATAACATTGTAGCAATTGTTTAACTGTATGTCCAGCCTACTTCTGATATGATGGAATTATTTCAAATTATGGTTCTTCAAACATCCTATCTCTTACCACTTTTAGTGTTGTATATATGTTTGGAATGTCATGCTCAAAAGAAAATGTAACTACAAAATTATGTTGTATCTCTTCCCAGTTAGCAGTTTCTTTGCATTGTTCCTGTTCTATGTACCATTTATTCATAATTCCTTCTAGTGTGTGAATAAAATGGTGTGGCCATTCTTTTGGTGGTATTGGTCTCCATTGAACTATGAACTTATCTACATTTTCTTGAGGTTTTCCAAATCCTTCATATTTCTCCTCATATATATGCTCCTGCTCTGCACCGAATCTGATGCACAATAACCTTTTGCATTGAAACCAATTGTTGATCTTTTCCTTGTGTGTACCCCACCATATTTCCTGTGTAGATTTTAAAGCAATATCTAATGTTGGTAATATATGATTTTCCATAACCTCTACCTAAAAATTCACTAAAAAATCTTCTATATCATTCAAACCATAAAAAGTAGGAGGTTCTCTTACCTCTATATAAACCTGTCTCAACGCGTGCGTCATTCTGGTGCATCTCCTGGTAGATAATTTATGTAGTCGTTGTTGTCAGTTTTCTAGTCTTGTGTCAGAGTTTGAAGCACAAGAACTAATACTCCTCTAACTGAACATGCCATCTACATTTTGGTTTATATAATCCTCTTCACACGTGGTAGTTCTGTATAACTAATTCACATATTATGTTAGAATATTGTTTGTCACAGGTTCCACATACCTTCCTCCTTCTGAGGGATCCAAAGGTGTAATAACTCTATATTCTCCAGACTCAAATATCATCTTCCTTGTCTTCAAATTGATAATAGTCTAGTTATTAAAATCCCAATCCAGACCCAATAGTGTTGGATATGGTGAAGTGTTGTCCAATATGTCAATGACTTCAAAATTATCCATGGTGCACACACCATCTAAATCTACTGGAATCCCCTTCAACCTACTAGTTGGCACCACTCTGTGTTAATTTTCCAACTTCAACTGAATAGGTAAATATCCCAGTTGAGGTTCTCCCATAGCTTCCCATGTATTCTTTCGCAGAACATTGACTTCAGATCCTAAGTCTATTATGATATCCCCCATACTGAAATCTCCTATGTTGGCATTCGATATAAATTCCCTTCTGGTTCTTCTCTTCTTACGAACATGATTTACTCTTTTTACCCCTTCTTCCCCAGAATTACACTTTTCTAACAAATCCTCCAACACTTGTAAGGAATTTTTATCATTCAACAATTTTACATAGGCTCCCAAAAAATTTCTTAAGTTACTTACTTACTTTGAAGGTTTCTCTTGATTGGTCTGATCAAATAATGAAGGCATTTCATACACTGGTATCTCATATTTTGGTTTTGTCCCTGAAGTAGATGCAATATTTTCTTTCAGAATCTCCTCCCTAGCTTCTTTAAATATCTCTTTCTCTTTGCATGCATCAAAATTTTGTTTAGGTGTTGTATACTTCTGGACCGACTGGTACTGGTCTTGATCCTTCTTGGCTACATATTCTCCTAGCTTAGCTCCACCTCTAGTAACTATGTTAATATTATTCTCGTCCTCTTCTATGTTTTCCACCTCGATCCATTGCACGTTTTGATTGGTCTGGTTACTCTTGTCCTGTATCTTTATCAAGAATGTGGGGAAATATTTTGTTTCATGGTATGCTGCATGACAATACATACATGTTGTAGGTGGTTATGGGAAGTCTCTTGTATAGTGCCCTGATTTCTGATAGTTGTGACAAAGAACTGGTCCTCGAACTCCTCCAAAGTCTCTTCCTCCATGGCCTACTCCTTTGAAGCCTCCTCTATTTCCTTGATTATCTTTGTGTGGTGTATTATACTAAGGTCCCTGTTATATTGCAACCGTGTGTTATTGTACTTTGGTGGTGCTATGCACTGCTACGATGGTGCTCCAAACTATTGTGCATTATTGTACTACGGTTGTGCATGAAACTGTTGCACATGATTATATTGTGGATGTTGCACATTGTTATATTGTGGATGTTGTGCATTATTATATTGCAACTATTGCGCAGTTTGTCCTATTACATGTTCATCCTACACCCTATATGTATCTGCAATCCTTTCTTTCAACATATCCAAGGTTCTACAGTCCTTGTCTTCGTGTCCAATTGACTTACAAAAGTTACAAAACATACTCTTTGGTACTGTCTGATATTTATGCATCAGGGGGCAGTGATAGGGATCATGCCCATGTGTTTTTAAAATATCACACCATGGTCCTCCTGAAGCTGAAGGGTTTGACATACCCACTCCAATATACTGTGCAAATAATGGACACTCATTCTTATGATGGCCTGCTATCCTACACATTGTACACCAAACATCTTCTCTTTTCTCCTTTCCTTTTTTCCGATTCAACTGGAATGTTAAGTTCTTCAAATCTTGTTTCAGTTCTTCCACAAGCAGATTTGTATGCTTGTATTGGTTTTCTTCTAACAGTAAGGTTGCTTGCAGAGCCTCACCTTGACTTTGGAATTTATGTTGTCTCAAAGGATACTTCAAGTGTGGCAACAAAAAATTAACAAAAAAATGTCTATATTGTGTATCAATAATAGTATACTTTAACTTACCTTTTATCCTCTTTAACTTATGGTCCACTTCCCAGATTGATTCTCCTGGTTTCTGCTTGATTTGTATCATTTCATTCATAAACTGGTCTTCTTAGCTTGGTTTCTGAAATTCATTTATTAACTGCCTCTTCACATATGATATAGTTTTAGGCGTTCCCATTGGATTATTTGTTGCGAGACCCATGAACCAGTCTAATCCACAGTCTCTAAATATGATTTCCAATTGCGCAACCTTTGTATCCTCATATGTAATCTGATTTTCTGCCCATATCTTCTCACAGATAAACACATTATTTTTTGGATCATCTGACCCCTCCCCTTGGAACTCTAGTAACCTAATAGTTAGGTCTTGTCCTACCATTGTGAAATTTGTTGAACTACCACCTCCGCACGGTGTAGATACTTGAATTCTACTTGTTGAACTTGCACTTTTGTTACTGGACCCATGTCCTGTAAGAATTATTCTACCACTAATCAATTGTTGGTTAATTGTTTTTTCTTCTTTAGTTGTCTTAGTCTCAGATGGGGTTGTGGGTTTCACACTAATTCAAATCAGGAATGGAGAGCCTTCCTTTGCACCAAACCCATGACCTCTAGTTTTCCTCTCATATGTGGTGTGCAATATATCCTCAATCTACACCTTGGCACAGAGATCCTCTACCTATTCCTCATCATTGTCTAAACCCTCTCGCTCAACTACTTCTCTCTTCTTATTATTCATCTTATACTAGTAGGGTCGTCTGTTGCATGTCACACCTACTATCCTTATGATTTCCCTGGTCTGTTCATCATCCATCATGATGTTGTCCATTGCCTCTTTCTTCTGGCTAATCTCCATAGCCTTCTCCATTTATCAGATCTTCCTTAGTGCTTCCCCCAACTCTGCCATGCATGCAGAGTGATCTAGCTATATGATTCCATGGTCATGATGCCTTTATCATGTATTAAGATATTGGTCGACGTGTAAAGGAACTAATTGTTGGAAACATGCCAACGAATTTCCTCATGCGGTCACATGCATATGTACATGCACATGCACATGCGCATGCATGCATATACTTATGAATTGTTCGTGTAACTATGTGATCTATTCATGATTAGTCTGTGTAACTGAGTGATATATGTTTTATATAAAATCATACTCATAGAGGTAGAGGACAATGCGAGTGCAAGCGAGTACATTGTGTGAGGAGAGGATGGTTGTATGACTGAGATTGGATATTGTAATTCTCCCTTGAATAAGAAGAAGACTGATAATCATTGCCCATGGTTTTTTTTCTGATTTGGGTTTCCACATAAATCATTGTGTCAATTGTGTGATTGTTGTGCTTGGTTTAATGCATGTTTAATGTTTCTTGATTATGCTCTGGTTTTATGCTTTGTCTTGCTTCCACTTCCCAACAAGTGGTATCAGAGCAGGTTGAGTAAGTGATGTAGGTGCAACAAGGAGAATTATGTACAGGTCTCCTGTGAATGCAAGAATGTGTGATTGTGTGAGTAGCAGGTCATCGACACTCCCCAAACAATGTTAGAGGTGTGCCGACACTCTCACACTTAAGAAGTATTGATTTTCAAAAAATCAGTGCACACCGTTTGTGCACCACAGAGCGCTGACAAATCAACTCTCCCCCATCCACGCATAAGGAATGTTGATTTCAAAACTAGCGCTCCCTTTCCACCCATAGATTAAGATTTGTTTTTTGCATGGTTTAAAAGTATTCGACTTGGTAAAAACTTTGTGGAGGATTTACTTTATAATACTTTATAAAGGGTTGATAAGGTCACGTAATTGTTATGAAGAATAGTGGATGTTTAAAAAGTGGAGGTGTGTTTTAAATAAAGGTGAAATATAATATAAAAAGGGGTGAGGTGGATCCTTTGGTAAAAGGTAAAAGGTGAAACTTTTATGTTTTGAGAAAAATGGTTTTTCAATATATAGTTTTTGAAATCTTTTTTGAATTTCAACTTTGTTTTTTGTAAGAGCTTGGCTTTATAATTTGCAGTTTGGGGTTTTTTTGTGTTAATGGAGAAAGTGTAGAGTTCTAAGTTTGAGGTGGATAAATTCAGCCACAAAAATAAGAACCTCAATATGCGGGATCTACTCATATAACAAGGCAATGGCAAGAGCAGTGATGGTTGAGTCGCCGTGAAAGAAAAAAAAATGTATTTACATCGGAGTTGTAAAAATTATTGATTACATGTAAATGGGCATATGTCTGTAAGACCTGGATAGGCATGTGTACCCCTAGTTTATTAGGTCATCTATGAAAAGTATAGACATATATTTAGGTAGATTGAATATGTAGGGGGGGCATGTGTGTTGGGTTAACCTTGAGTCAGTGAAAAAGTTAATGAGTCAAATCTGTTTTTAGGTCAAAGAAGGTGGTTTTTTCGGATCCATGTGTTTTGGGTATCCTGTGGTATTGTGTCCATGGATTTTCATGTAATGAAGCCTATAAAAGGATTGGTAAAAGTTGTTTGAATGCAAAGTTTGAGGTGGAGCAGTGTGTCAAGTTCATAAAGGTGGGTAAGTAGAAAGGATGATGTGTTGGAAGGTCAATCAAGTGTTTGAGAATATATGATGAAGGTAAGTTCATATCCATGGAACTTGGAAAGTATTTCAAGGAAGTTGGGATCGAATAGACATGTTCAGTAATGCCAAGTTGCAGCAATAGTTGTGGATAGAAGCGGTTGTGCTATCTGGTAACTCGATCACCATCAGTTGCAAAAGATAGGAAGATTTAGGAAGAGTTATGAACAGGTCATCTGGTAATTACTCAAATGTGAAATTATTCGGCTGCAATGCTTATGGTTTTTTATCAGCTTTCTACATAGGACCCATATCAAACAGGTAGATATTTGATATGATGATGATGTTAAGGGGTGGATATTGTGGGATCCTACTACCCACATAATCATCATGGATAGAGATGTAGTGTTTGATGAATCTCCTTTTATAAGGAGATGTTTATGGAACAACCAGAATGCTTAGTTCAAAATCACAACATGAGATTTGTTTGCAAACTCAAAAATCATTGTATGGCCTAAAGAATGCTAGGAAAATGGTACCAGATGTTTGATTCCTTCATGGTTAGACAAAATTTAAAATAAGTGAGTATAACCATTGTGTTTATGGTATATTCATTATCTTGGTGTTATATGTTATGCTTGTTGCAAGCACAGACATGGTTGAGATCAACAGGTTGGATCAGTTGGTTAGGACATTTGTTATGAAGGATATGGGAGTAGAAAAATAAATCTTGGGAATGGAAATACACAGAGACAGGAAATATGGTAATCTTGGTTATCACAATAGAAGTATGTGGTGAAGATACTCAGGAAATTCAGTATGAATAATGTTAAACTGGTAAAATCCCTTTGGATTTCCATTGTAATTTATCTTCAGGATTATGTCCTAATTGGTGAAGAAGAAAAGGGTTATATGTCTAGAGTATTATATTCTTGTAGGAAGTTTCATGATTGCAATGGAGAAATGGTCATCATTTCACATGCAGTTGGTGTTGTCAGTAGACACATGGAAAAACCAGGTCAGGAGCATGGAAATGGGTGCTTCAAAAAGATAAGCACAAGTATCACCTACAGTGGTTGTAGTGATTTGGTCTGTGATTATGATTCAAGAGATCTGGACAGGTGCATTGGTCTATTAGACAGGTTATTGATGGAGACAGAATGGTCCATGCTGGAGTGAATCATGCAGGAATGTTCACGTAACGGTATTGTTAGAGAAGTTGCATATTTGTGATGGTTTTTGACTTCTCTTGCAGGAAAGGTGATGGATGAATTAATGAAGGGAATGATATGTTAGGTAAATTGTTTTCAAGGTGGAGATTGTTGGAAACATTCCAACAAATTTCCTCATGCAGTCACATGCAGATGCACATGCACATGCGCATGGATGAAATCTATTTATGAATTGTTCATGTAAATATGTGATCTATTCATGATCAGTCTGTGTAACTGAGTGATAGATGTTATATATATGAGCATACCCATAGAGGTAGAGGACAATGTGAGTGCAAGTGAGTACATTTTGTCAGGAGAGGATGGTTGTATGCCTAAGATTGTCTATTGTAATTCTCCCTTGAATAAGAAGAAGACCGATAATCATTTCCCGTGGTTTTTTATCGATTTGGGTTTCCACATAAATCATTGTGTCAATTGTGTGATTGTTGTGCTTGGTTTAATGCGCGTTTAATCTTGCTTGCTTATGCTCTATTTTTATGCTCTGTTTTGGTTCTGCTACCCAACACTAATGTACCTCCCTCTGGGTCCCTTCAAGAAATCCTTCTCTACAGAAGTATATGACTTCGTTGTATCTACTGCATACTCAGTGATAAACCCCAAAATAATATTGTCTAACCATAAATCCACTGTGTGCGTGAATTTTTTATTAACCCTTTCCAGTCGTACAATATTTTCAGCAGTCCACTCTACTGGCCTGATCCAATTAGTCGGATGGGTATCTTTCAACCTCAATATCCGCTTTTGTAATAACTCTGGAAAATAACAAAAATATGCTTCATACAAATAAGTAAACACATACCTCTGCAGGTACTGGCACGATGTATACCTGGAACCCTTATTATCTTTCTGCGTGAACTCCAACTACTTTGTCTCCAACCATATTTCAATATCTTGCTTCGTAGGATTCCATGGCCTGAACATCCCTTTTTACCATTGCATCTTCTTCACCAAATCTCTTCCTGGTTTTCCTTCTAAGTTCCAGCCGACAACATAACCATTTTTTGGATGTATGATTTGACCCAGGTTCTACCTTAGTTCTCCAACAAAACCCTATTCACCATCGACCCTTCTGGTAAACCAAAAGGCTACACCGCGCACATAGTGCACAACGCAGACTTACCCAAGATGGTTTATGGGTGACTGCAGGACGCAGATGTATGTAGTCATGGAAGGGATTAGGGATGTTATTCTTACTAATATTCTACTTAAACAAGCATTATATCATACCATTCATCAGATCTATTATTTCATTCATTCATAATATTCATTATGCATGCATACTCTAGTGTGCACTATAATTAAAACCATTCATTCATCTAACCATTTAATCATAATTGCAGAAAATAACCAAAAGAATTCAGACACATTGCAACACATGGTTTTACCATTGTTGACCCCCTCATGGGGCTACGTCCAAAAGATCTTCTTTTTATTTCTTCATCTTCATCAAAATAGTGTTGAACACATTACATAATATGAATAGTGGTGAGGTTTACCAATGCTACATCAAGCTCCATAGCTTGTGACCTAACCCTCAGTTACATCAACTCCATCCGAGCTCTGCAACTCTTATTAATACAATGACTCAAAATGCAAAAAGGACTCTCCAAAGACACACACATAAAAATAAATATGATCCTTCCAACTGCCTCATACATATTATTTTTACTACAAATTGGGTTAAAACCCTTACATTATGACTCCAAAACCTAACCCTAACATGGCTAGGTTTGTCCACCTGTGCGTCGGATTTCCAAAAATCCTGTCGTGCGGTGCTTCCTTTACCTTTTGTCGCGTTGGTATTACTTATTTTCCAGTGTGCATTGTTCCCTTTGGTCCATGTTGCCTTGTTTACTATGATTACTCCCAAAAATGCATGCTCCAACACTTATCATCACCTAAGTTAGTGCGCCTGTTAAAATCTACGCTTGGTCATATAGGGTACTACAGGAAGTTCATAAGGGGATATGCACAGATTACTGCAACGATGGAGAAATTGTTGAAGAAGGACATCAAGTATTAGTGTAATGATGAGTGTCAATAGAGTTTGGATATTTTTAAGGAGAAAATGGTGATAGCACCAATTCTGGTGTTTTCAGATTGGTCAAAATAATTTCATGTGCATGTAGATGTGTTTGCAATAACACTTGGAGTAGTACTAGCACAACTAAGAGAAGGTGATATAGACCACTCTATAACATTTGCAAGTAGGAATCTGGAAGATTCATAATAGAAATATAATACAACACAAAGAGAAGGATTTTCCATGGTTTATGCATTGCATAAATTCAGAATTTATTTGTTAGGTCAACACTTTCATATGTTTATAGGTCACTCTGCTCTTAGATACTTGGTTAATAAGCCAATGTTGGGGGGAAGAATATGCATATGGATACTATTTTTTAAGAATTTTATTTTGAATTTGTGGTGACTCCTGGAAGATTGAATGTAGGGCCAAATCATCATTCCATGATAACTAATGGAGAGGAACCAAGTAGCTTGGAGGAAAAATTCCCATATGCACAATTGTTTTCATTACAGATTGTTGATGAATATTTTGATGACATTATTGAATTTTTGAATATAGGATTTGCCCCAAAGGAATTTAATACTGTGTAGAATAAAAATATGGTGGTTAGATCTACATACTACTAACTGATTATAGGGAACTTGTACAAACTTGGTGTAGAAAAAATTCTCAGGAGATGTGTCATGGAGCATGAAAGGCCTATTATTTTAGTAGAAGCACGTGAAGGAATAGATGGAGGACATTATGCAGCGAAATATATTGTGCATAAGATATTGCACACAGTATTGTGGTGGCCAACAGTTGACAAGGATGCAAAGAAGTATTGTTAGAATTGTGATGTCTGTCAGAGGGTTGGAAATCCATCCAGGAGGGATGAGATTCCATTAAGACCGCAAGTAACTTTGAAGGTGTTTGACAAGTGGGAAGTAGATTTTGTAGGACCAACTAACCCACCAGCTAGAAGATCAGAAGTCAGGTATATCATTACATCGATGAAATATTTGATCGGGTGCGATGAACCAGTTTCTTGATCGGGAGAAGTGCTACAACGCTTCTGAGGCTTGCTTGAAGGGCTCCAGCGCTTCTCAGGTAGTTTTAGGGGAGCGTTCCCCTTCCAAACTCTTGATTAAGAAGCTCTTTCAGGTGTTAAGAGATGTTTGACTCCAGTGAACTAGTTTCTTCCTTCAAACCAAGTATATAAGATGTTTCAAGTGCCTTTTTAGTGTCGTCATTGTGGTAGCGTGATTCAACAGCATTCACGACACTCTATATCCAACTTGCGACACTTGCGACAAGTCGTAAGGGAGTTGCGACACTTGAGACAAGTGAGAGGCAATATGCGACACTTATCCAGTTGAGTGATTTTGAGGTGTAACAGAATGCCCCCCAAAGTATGAAGTCAAAAGATGCAGACTGACGACTGAAGTACTTTGTAGATATTCAAGCAAGGGTATAGACTCAGAGAACTTGACGGAAGCTGCACACAAACATCCAACAAATATCATGACATGTTTCAAAACCCAAGGCAGGCATACCTATGCTTGGGTGATCAAGACTTGCAAGATATGGCCGCCATAAAATACACTGCGGATCCATAATTGTATTGATAGAAGAGTATAGCCACCAAAGATACAATGTGGATCTATACTGTAGTGACTCAAACTAATCGTAGCCACGAAGAATACACAGTGGATATACAAAATGATAATACATAGCCACGACCAATACAAAGTGGATCTATGTAGTAGTTCATGTGACATTGTCCAATAGAACTCCTTCGCAACCTGGGCGAAGAATATATCAAAGTGATGGCTCAACCCAGGGTCTTCATACCAATCCCAATATGATACGAATATGACCATGTGAATGGATGTCTTGACGTCGAACATGGCAGAAACCACTTGATTACCGGTCAATGAGGTAAACCGTTAACCAGTGCGGGGGAGATCACCATTAATGTCGATGATTCCCAAGGTACCCTAGTACATTCCAGCAAATGTGAATAGATGAGCTGAGGTCAAAAACTCGTGGAATCATTTGATCAGGGGTCAATGATGTAAACCCACTGTCGAATGTGAGGAGGCCTGTCATTGAGGCATGCAGGTCCCAAAGTACCAACTGGTTTCTAAGTCTAATTCCTGGATAATGTGTTGGAGTCAACAAGGATAGACTCGTCGAGGGAGGGCCTTGATGTATCCCCCATCAACGAAACGAAACGGATATGGAGATATAATTGGTAGATCAAAATTACATGGACTGACACGGGTTGTGAGACAAGATATTTGGGATGGTTGACCCTTGAGGCGGATACTTCCCTTGAAAACTGAGGCACAACAGTGAACATGACATGGACCAAAACTGTGCAATGGGTACCGTGACTTGTGTCGGGTGACTCAAAGGAGTGAAAGGAAACTCAAAGGATTGGCTCAGTGCAGAGGTTCAGCGGATTATGATGTATGCAAAGTGACAAAGTGTCGTGTTCAAGGGCGACTCTAAGAAGTGCTAGATGATGTTCTCAAGAGACTGCTTGGCTTGCTCCTTTCAATTTTTCCCCCATCCAGATAGATGAGTACCTCTTTTTAATTTAATGAGCTCGAGGAGGATAACACATGCTCGATATAACTCACCTTCGGTAAGTTCCTCTTCCTTTGTTTAACGAACCGAAAGAAGTAAGGGTTTGTTCCCATATGGGTCTGTCGATGTGTGTTTTAATGAGTCCAAAGACAGAAAACTCGAAGGTTTTTCAGGATTATAGAGTTTGGAAAAACACTTAAAAGAGAACTCTCTCAGTGCCTTTTTCATACAATAGTCCAACGAGACCGAAAAAGGATTAAACTATCGCTCGAAGGACGCTCTTTCTAAACTTTTAACGAGTGTGAAAGAAAGCAAGATCACTCGACAATCTTTTCATATTTAGAGAGCCTGAAAAGAGTTTAAAGTAGACTCCAGGGGGGCTCCTTTTTCGTGCGATGTATCCGTACAGGTCCGAAAAAGTGATAAAAGTTTACCTGGTTATGTTCTCATATTGTCAAGCTCAAGAACGAACTAAGACTATGCTCGTAAATTCGACAAGGTGGATAATTCATTAGAACTGCCAAGAATCCTGCAATGCCAGAAGCTACAAACTGGATATTAGTGAAGTCATTTGCACCATTAGAAAAACCCAAAATGACTATAGCTTATGAAAAATGAAATTTTATAAATGCCAATTGATTCAAAAAACTCATTTACCATTTCGTTTGTGGAGTGTTTGAAGAATCTCAATTGGAGAAAAATGTGTTCTTCTTGCTGCCGGAGCTACGATTGATCGTTTTACACACCGTTCGAACCAGGTAGGTTCTTGTTCGTTGCTCTTTCAATTGTATGGTTCCAAGTTGATTTTAATAGCATCATTAATTAAAAACGTGAAGCCCTAGATTGACCATTTTGGACCAAATCGGCCTCCTTTCAAAAGTTAATAAAATGGGGGAAATTATTCACGAATTTGCATTGGAAGATGGTTAATAAGATGTCCACACCTCAACCATTGATTGGATCGACCATTTTGACCAAAGAAATTCTTAAAAACTCCCCTCATGGGCCCACGCACCCCCTCAAAACGTTTTTTACTTTTGTCATGTTTTAATCATTGTTTAATAAATTTTAAAGGGTGTGGTGGTCTAAAATGATGATTGATTACCTTTAGATGTCACGGGCATTCGTTTTCATGTTTTAAAATGCTTTCTGAATTTTGCCGAAATGACAAAAACATGGGGAATGATGGAAATTTTGAATTCTTGTTTTGTAGACATATTCGGAAACCATGATCGAGTGGAAAGAGAGGGAACATGAAATGGATGATATAGCTGCTTTACGGAGTCCCCATACGCGGGCTGCTTTGAGGGCCTACGGATTACTCAAGTTCTTCAAACTACAAAAAATGAAGAGCGAAGTTCTATTGCTTGAGCATATCATTGGTCTCTGGGACATCACTGAACAGGGATTCCGTATTGGTGCACAGCTCCTGACTATCGAGTTGGAAGATGTGTATTTTCTGACCAGCCTCTCGAAGAGAGGGGTCCCCATAGCTTTTATGGGGCAGAGGGCGTTGCCAGAGCAGGTGGACGTGTATTTGGCACGTCATTGTGTTCCGGGGGCAAGATTGGTAGGGGGCAGGATCCCTATCGAGGACATCCGGGATCTACCTCTTCGATCCATATTGTTTGCTATCACTAGTGCAACTGGTAGTACTAGTGCTCATTTGGCTTCGAGGTCACAGGTGGCTTATGGCATCCAGTGTTTAGAGCCCACACTGTTCAACTGGAGTGTGGCGTTCCTTCGGAACGTGAAGGAAAAGATTTCTCGGTGCAGGAACGGCCAAAATCAGTTTGGCTATGGTTCTTTCTTAGTCTCGTTTTTCTTGGAGCGCATCCCTCCGATGCAGCCTCAAATTGCGCTAGCAGTGCGACCCGTGGATGAGCCTCGGATGGAGAGGTGGACTAGCCTATCCCCGAGGTTGGTTTTAGAGTCAGAGTTCCGTTTCACTGGTGATTTCTTTGCCTGGTTGAGGTGGCAGTTCCTCTGGATCGAGGACTTCCCATATGCTGATGTGGACTTCCGCGGGAGCATGGATTTGATCCTGCCCGAGGGAGAAGATTGGGATGAGTCAGGTAAGAGACTAAGTCGTATCTTGTCGCCAGTTTCTTTTTTATGTTTTTGATGTATATATATATTTTTTTGGTATGTAAGAGAGTGTTTAACAGATGTTTTTCCTTCAATGTGCAGACAAGGGAGCAGTGTGCCCAGCGGACATACCAGTGCCAGGACGTCGTGGCGGTGCCCCAGTTGTGGCAGACCCAGCAGTACCAGTGGTGGGCCTTTAAGAGGTTGAGAGGAACCTCCAGGGCCTTATGATGGGTATCCCTCCTCTGCGAAGAGGGGACGTGCCTTTGCATTTGCAGCGACACACTGTAGGGGTGCCAGAGAATCTCAATTCTCTATTGAGACGTGTAGTATGCACAGTGTTGTATTACACACAGCACAATGTAGCGCGGGGATATTAGAGTTTCCCCGAGATCATGTTTTTTGTATGCCTTGTCTGGCGAAGTTGTATGGGTGGATGAGCCCAAAATTTTGTTCTCTTACAGACTTTTTGATGTAATGTAAAACATTTCAGTCATGCCATATATATATATATATATACAGTTTCGAGTTTTATGATGCCGATGGTTTGTACATGATGATGTCTGTGATGTGTTTTAATTTACATGTAATGTACAGTTTTTGCTTCCCTTAAATCTTATCTATGGGCTAAATACCGATCCATGATATAATTGGCTAACGAATCTGAAACACTATTCAGTTCTCTTGGAATGTGTCTATATTCAATGTAATTGAGCATTCATTCGAGACGACGAACTTTCAAGTGTAGACATAGTAGGATAGGACTACGGATAGCGTAAATGCGGTTGAGTTGATAAACCACGAGTTGGGAGTCTAAGTAAATAATGATGCACGAGATACCTAGGGAGGAGGCTTGGGTTAACAGTCCAATGACAGCGTGATATTCTGCCATATTGTTGGTTACTGGTCCTAAGCAGATGCCTCCCGAGCTCACCACCTCGTCAAACTGATAAATAACCCATGCCGTCGAGGCAATGTTCCGGGTATGTCGGTTGGCGCCATCCGCGAACCCAGAAAAGATAGGAAAGGTAGACGTCATCTCCGCATGAAAACACAGGCACAGTCATGAGTGGCAACGGTAAAGACTCGAGCACGCGAAAGAAAAGGCACACCACACTTAAAAATATAATAGTGTACAATGTACAGATGCTAGGTGATCTAGGCATAGTACTTTTTGAGGTAAAGCCCGTTTTGGGGCTCTCCCAGGGAGATTCCATCATGATCTACTAGTTCGTAAGCACCTCTGTGTAAGACACGATTCACGATGTAAGGACCATGCCACATAGGTTCTAACTTTCCTGTTCCCAATTTATCGTGTGCTTGGTCATAAACGAGGACTAAGTCTCCTTCTGCGAAGGCTCGAGGTTGGACGGATTTGTCATATTAACTCTTGATTCATTTCTGATGTGCCTCATTAGTGAGAGTAGCATCACGACGTGTTTCGTCCAACTTGGAAAGATACAAGAACCGTTCTTCTTCTGCAGAAGTATGGGGCAGGAGTTCTACTTTCAATTTGAGTGACGGAATTTCGCACTCGATTGGTAATACGGCCTCAATGCCATAGACCAACTGGAAAGGAGTGAATCCAGTTGAGGTTTTCACGGACGTGCGATAGGCCCAGAGAGCGGAAAACAATTGTAAATGCCATGAAGTCTTGTTTTCCCCTACCAT